>CM076578.1:1463032032-1463290515 GCA_034641835.2 Pinus albicaulis | reverse complement strand
TATTTTGTTATACCAATAGGTGGCTAAATCTTTTTGAGCCTCCAAGGAACAAATTTTATTACTAAAAATTGTTGGCTCTTGAAGACTCCTTGTAGGCCTCATACCTCTGTCCAAAATCCTCATTACTGTTCCTCTTAATTCTACTAATTTCATGTAAGAAACTGCTGAAGAAACCATCATTTTTTCCTTTTCTCCCACTCATAGCTAACCTTCATTTTCTCCCCCTTTTTCTCCATATTACTCCTCTAATTTTCATAAGTTTCTCCTTCCATTCATAAAAATCCTCCTGACATGGTTTGAAACTTCTTTTTGAGCTGTGCCGAAACCCCCAAATCCATTTAAAAACCTTGAAATTTTTCATAAAAATACAAGTATTATGACCATGGACTTAAGCCCCTTTGGGCCAAGTCCTAAACCACTTCCCCCACATGCCCGTGCACTGGGACCAAGCGCTTAAGTCCCGAGCACTAATCGCAATCGAAAGGTCGGGCGGGTGAATTTTCCTTTGTAAATATCAAAAAACCCCGATGCGATTTTTTATAACGTTAAGTCCCGCGATATGTTTTACACCGTCGATCTATGGTCCCGATCCGACGGTGGAGCGCTAATCGCAGTCCCCCGATCATCGCATCGCAACTTTCCCCGACTGCGCAATCGCATGCACCTACCTGCCACCTCCGATTGCGATTACCCCGATTCAATTCCCACCGTTGATCTGAGTTTTAGATCAACGGTCCGCACATAATCGCGTCGCGTGATTCAATCGCTCCATTTACTCGCTCCCCCCCGATTGCGCTCCTCCGATTAGATCTGGACCGTCCACGTGTCCAGATCGGACAGTCCAAAACCACCCCGCCTTATTTCTTCTCCCCGCTCTCCTTTACCTGTTCTGCGCCGATCTACACCGTTAGATATTTTTATCCGACGACTATGCTCCTCCCCCGCCACCCGAAGCAGTTTAAACCTATTCCTGCAGGATTTCTTAACTGTTTTTGTGTTTTGCAGGTGTTTTAATGGTTCTCCATTATAGAATGAAGGAAAGACGAGGGTTGGGAAAGACGTTTCCTGTGCCTTCGAGCTATCTAAAAGAACCATTCACGGGCTCTGTATCAAATGATTTATCAATGTTTCATGAGCATTGATAACCTAAAGAGCCCTGCGCGGCCCTGCACATCGACAAGACACTGTTTTATTCGAGAGAAAAATTAAAGAGTATCAGTTTTTGAAGACAAAGCACAGCAGATGAAGATCGAAGACAATTTTTATAGGGATTACGGTTAAGACAGTTATCAAAAGCCTAATCCCCAATCTAAAACACAGTTTAAAAGAAAACCTAAAGTGTTTTATCAGACAGAAAGCCTCCACCGCCCCATCTGAGGCAAATTGATTCCTCAGCTACCACCGAGCCACCTGTTGCCTCAAAGCATTCAAACAGAGGCCAAAGTTATTGAAGAAAATATGATATTCGCCTCCAGCGCAGCCAAGGAGTTACTCCACACAGCGTACAGAGCCTCAAAGTCAAATAAAGTTCCCACTGAGCTTTGATATTTATTGTAAAAAGTTAATACAGTGATCCACCTGTAAATTTCTCCCTCGAGCCTCTCAAAAGGCCGAGAAGTCTTGAACCTATATTAATTATCCTGAGAGATCTTTTCTCAGATCACCTCCTCATTCTTCTATAAATACCTCAGAAGAAGATGAGAAATTGTTGGTTGTAGAACTTTGAAATACACTTGAGCTGGAGACTTATATTTGTACATAGTCTTCACTGGCCCTTGAAGCTCTGTTTGTGATAGAGTAGTTAGGTTGAATAGTGAAGATGATTGCTGAACTGAAACATTGGACTTGAAGACTGTAACTGGTTTGACATCAATAACAAGCTGTTTCTTGGGATCCTGGTCTATATTACTGGTGAAGTGCCTCTTTCTTTGTTAATTGTTTTTCCTTCTACGTATGCCATATTGTTCATATTCTGTTGTAAAGAATAGTATAAACAGGGTTAGGACCTACTGTATATCAGTAACCTTCTCTGGCTGAGAAATCTTTATCTTGATGTTTTCTTCAAATTTGTTTATTTAAGAATGATTCAATACAGTTTAAACAGTTAGGAATGTTGGCGTTCCCTCGTCCTTTTGTTTGCTCAAACATTGTTCTCGAATGTTATTTCCATTATTTGCTATTAAAGTTAGACTAGAGAAGATATGGTTTGCCCTGATTCCTAGATTCTTTTCTCCAAAGGCAGATTCTGAAAGTTTCCCTTGGTGTTGACTGAAAGCAGACTAGGTTTAAAAGTACTTTATCCGATCTTAAGTTACACTCTGTTTTTCTTATGTGTTTTCATACTTTCTGAAGGTAATTATGTGGATTACTGGATTGTTTGTCAATTAAGCTGCTTTAATAAGAACTTTCCCAAGAAGTCTATGGTTAGCCCTGTCCTTGGTTGGTTTTAAAATAGTTACTTAAGAGGCTTTTCTTGTTTGGACTGACTATAAATCCTCTGAGAAATTATTATCAGTTTCCACCCCTCCAACATTTTAATGTTTTCATCATTTTAATCTCAATAACCTTGTGGTATAGATGACTTGCCCCTTGGATCACACTTGATGTTGTTGTTCAATTAAAGCCCAGATATGACTCCATAGCCCAATGGACTAAAAACCAGCGTTATATCTATCTATCTACCAAAACTGTTCTATTTGCTTGCAACTTCTCACTTTTGAAACTTTTTGCACTTAGGACTTTCTCCTCAAGTAGCATTTCATGCTCAACCATCCAAAACAAAACAAAACCCTTGGCCTTCATAACTAGCCTAATATCATTACCTTAAGCTTTTCAAAGACAATATCCATCTTTGTATATATTGGAGAGATCCCTCTCCGGATTCAGGAGGGCTAGATCCTAGAATCCTAAAGTTGGTTGAAACGATGTTAACTCTGTGATTGACTTTGTGATTGGACTCTCCCAATCTTGCTAATAAATTACAGAGACCTAACACTCGGACTATCTTCGCTCCATGGAATCCATTATGGCTTCGAACCTATGCAAGGTCTCCAACACTCGTATTTTGCAACAGTCTCCTTCTGCTAGCACCTCTAACAATTCGGATTTCCATGTTAATTCTCTGCAAAAACAACTCAAAAACACGCTCTGATACCACAATTAACTGCAACAAAACCAAATCAGGCCCCCCCCAAGGAGAGCTAGTTCCTAACTCCTGTCCATCACCTCCTTTCCCATGGTTAGAATTTAACAAATTTAAATATATTTCTGGAGTTTAATCCCCCCACACTATAAATCTGCGACAGTCCTATGTCCTCCACCTTATACCTTTCAACCTTAATCCCTCCAAATTATATTAATAACCTGACAATATTTGCAGAGAAACACTTTAATATACTTCGAGCCCACACATACAATCGATGGTTCAAGACTTTTAAATGCTCATACCTATGGTTAACCTCCGTGTTATTGCGGAGTGTGATCACCGTGCGATGAGCCTTCCTCTAGATCAACGACGTACGCTGATATCGCGCTGGTCCCACAGTCAAAATTTAATGCGCGATGGCACGTGAAAAGGGCGGTTTTCCTCCGTCGACGTGTCAGGCAGCTAATGGAATCACGTCCGAATTGAAAATACCGCTTGCCCCACAAAGGCGGTGCGATATGGGTGGTTTGGTTTCGCAAACCCACTCTCGGTTTGGAACGTGGATTGATGAAAGTTTAAGTCGAGTTACGCTATCCGGAGTTACGCTATCCTTTCTATACCTCAGTTCCTGGCGAAGGTTTAACCTCGGGACGAGGATTTTCAATCCCGACCAAACCAAAATGACTTCACTCGTAAGTGGATTCCGCTTTAAGGTGAAGCTTGCAACGATAGTAAATGCATTGACATATGGCTCGACACATCGGTTAGGACACAATGCATCCATTTCTTGTGTTCCTATGTCGTTATGGCATACTTCAGAAATTCATGAGGGATTATACACACAAATACAAACACAAAATAGAGGTTCAACACGGTAGATTCTTCATCAGTGCCTTAACGTGGACTCGAACACTTGAGGTAAGAAATTGTATGCACAAAAACAATATGTCTACTACTACGACGATAATCAAAAACATCGAAATATTTCAATAGAGAACACAATTTCTTAACACACGCAATCTTTACTATGAAAATCTCCTCCCTTTCAATGCATCCGGGGTTACATTTATACATCAACAATTGTCTCTTCGGTTCCTCAGTGAGGACCGTTTTAGTAAATCAAAAGCCTAATTAAAATTTATTCAAATAACTGGAACATGACAGATGGATCGAATCCAGACATATTCGACTTCTACTGACTCTAACTGATCTAATGCAACAGAAAGCTAAGGTATTGACACCTTGCTGTTACAAATTCGAATAATTTTGGACCCTCCTAGCCACAACATGTCGACAAAACTTCCTACATTGATGGCTAGTGTCTAATGCCCCTGCATCAATTGTGCAAGGAGAATTTAACAGTTTGCTAAGTTTATGTGTGAAGTAGAAGGTCAAGATTGAGACTTCAAATTCTCAAATCATAATAAAGAAGCCTTGTTTGGAACTCATCTATGATGGAAGATTCATTAAGAAATTTTTCTAGTCTATCTTCCTTACAAAAAATCTTTGATAAAGAGATGTTGCAGAAACTCTACATTATGATTGATAGTGTGCAAGAGAAGTATGAAGATAGGAGGAAGAGCATTAAAATTCAAGAGAAGTCAATTTCCATGAAGGATGAGAAGGAAGTGCTTCTTGAAAAGTCGCATGAGTTGGAGATTCAACACCATGTTGCAAATGAGAACTAAGCAAGGATGCATGAGATGGAGACT
Organism: Pinus albicaulis; assembly: GCA_034641835.2. NCBI lineage: Eukaryota > Viridiplantae > Streptophyta > Pinopsida > Pinales > Pinaceae > Pinus > Pinus albicaulis. The sequence continues at coordinate 1,463,285,658 of CM076578.1, read as the reverse complement.
CATCTCCATGATGCCAAGGAAGCCTTAGCCAAGCATGTGCTTGAAGAAGAGGTAAGAAATTCAATTTTATCTTCAATTTCCTCTGAATATGAATGTGTAGGTGCTTTTGAAAGACACGCTAGAGGAAAAGGGTCCAAATTATTATTGATTATGGGATATAAAGGTAAAGGATTAGGCAAACATGCACAAGGCATAGTTAAGCCAATTTTTGTTGAGGAAAGGCCTAAGTATTTGGGTCTTGGTTATTGAAAATGTGATGGAGAAAGGTCTAAAGTGAAGGAGGCACATGAAGGTATTCCAAGAAGGAATTTCATTTCATGTTCATTACCTCAAGCTTGTGAAGATTATGTTCACTAGGAATGAAAAATTTTTACACCCACTTTGCAAGAAGGTGCTCATAAGAATGTAGCTAATGAGAATGGTGAACAAGAGGATGTTGAAATCTCTAAATATGTTGAATGAATTGTTGGTATTCTGAAGAGATCCATTTGCTCACCAAATTCACCTCTTGAAGAAGGCGACAAAGGTGAATGTTCAGGGTATAATTCTGTTTTTAATCAAGTTGCTTTTCATTATGATAAACATGGAAAATTCTCACATAATATTTGGAGAAATGTTGCATGTTCCTTTTGTGGTTTGGATGACCATAATGTTTCAAGGTGTTGGTAGAAGATAGCCATTCACTTGAAACTTTTAAAGAAAATGAGGTAGAAAGACAGAGGTTTGTTGGACAAAGAAAATCATGTTGAAAATAAGAGGAAATTATTTTGCACTCATGTCCATAAGCAAGGTAATCTTGTTGACAAGTGTTGGACTTTGTATCCAGCAATTCATGCACGAAATTTTAAGGAGGAAAAAGAGAATGGCAAGAATGGAAAAGAAGATTCTATAATTCATGTGGGTCATGATGATTAACATGTTGATGATGATGTGTAGTTGAAAGAAGTTCCATTGAAATGGTTTGTTAAGACATGGTTATATTTCTTATCCAGTTAAGGCTTTGCATGTATTTTTGACGTTGATGCATTTATTTTCCAATGGAATGTATGTTTCATGTTTATGCCAAGAAGGTGATTGAAAGTCGCGTATGTTGACTCGCTTTATTGCATAAAAATTTGTTCATTTCAGCTTTAGGTACATGTACATATGAAAGGAGTTCTTCTACTTATGATTGTATGTGTGAGAGAGTTGGAGAATTGTATGCATGCATGAGAGTTTGTGTGTATGAACAACAAAATTTTGATGGTTACATAGTGCTTGAACATGCATGAGTAATTGACTTGTGTTGGCCAATTGCTTTGTTGAACAAGTATGTTGTCAACTTGAGTGTTGATCATTTGCACATGCATGAGTGTCGACATGTGTTGGTCGATTGTGTGTTGCATGCATGTCATATTGACTTGGAAGAGTTTATTTTGTATCCAAGGACGAAAAGGATATCTTGATGAAGTGTTTCATGAGATGTGAAATTCATTTTGTTTACACATGCTTATGCTTGACTTGAGAGTGATTTGTTGGAAGAGGCATTTTTTGTCGACTTGTGTTTGGTCAATGTTTTACACCAACATGTGAGAGTACATGGAGATGTTCACATGATGTGAAATTTGTTTCTTTTTGAGGCGCAAGAGGATATGCCTTCAAGTTATGTTTTTTTGCATGATGTGTTTTTCATATTTATGGTTGTGTTTGAGATAAGTTGTCGAAGAAATTTCAACCAGAAAAATTTTGAAGCCATTGTAGATCGTTTATGTCTTGACACCAAGAAGAGAAGGAGATGGTAAATGCATTCTTCTAGATGTGGAATTTGGAACCATGGAGGTAAAACAATGCTCATTTATTTTCTTATTTTTATTGATATTTGAATTCATTGTTGTAGTTCACTCAGATGAGCTTATTGGAAAAGTGGTTTCCAAAAGAGAAGCTTGCATCAAGTGGACATTTGTGCAAAAGAAACATATTTATTAAATTTGGAATTATATAATACATCTTTAATTTTAAAATAATAAAAAAAACTCCATTCTAGTGATGTCCTTGTAATATAAATATTCCAAATTTAATGAAATATGTGTTAAAAGGACGAACTTGATTCTCAATGGTAAGGAAAGTCAGCTTTCCAAGCATAGCGGGATCTCTTTGGTATAAAAAAGTGTTACATTAACTAGAAAGTGCTAGATATTTTGGTCAAAAATGAAAGGATAATAGTGGTTGACGAGATAGGACATTGGTGACGCAAGGCATGTTGGTGACCGAAGTGGTTTTCATGATGATTTATCCAAGTAGAATCAGGATTATACAACTTGGGAAATAGAAGAGTGTTCAATGCTCATGAGACAACCAAATTTTGGACGTCCGAAAGCATGTCCATGGGAAGGTGTGATCAGAATCTGGATCTGGGCCAAAATTTGGGAAAAAATGAAAGTGCTCAGAAATGAACCAAACTAGAACAACCGGATAGAGCTCATCACTAGGAATCTGTTTCATCAAAATTTGAGTTCATATGAGTAAGTTATGACCTGTTGTCCACTTTCCCAAACAGGAAAATAATTTGCAGAACAATGATAGGTTGACAGCATGGCAACCGAGTCACCACTCATGGAATATTCTATAGTTTTCACCCAATGACACTGTGACAAGTTTTGCGACCAGATTTTCGAGTTTTGGTTGTGAAGGCAAAAATTCTCCAATGACCTCCTAAGGCCAAATTGTTAAATTATGGGTGCATTTTCAATTGTTAAATTATGGAATGTGACCACTAGGGAAGGGAAATCTATGCAACCTGTGGGCCGCCACGTGTCCCCCCCCATGGCATTAAAGGTTGGAAAACATATTTTGTAACCAAATTATTTTCAGAGTTTAAATGGCATGCATTGTAAAATTTTATATCACTGAGGAGGGGCAGAGGTTGGGGTTGACCCCATGATCTCCCCCACGCTATGGGCGACCTCTACCAATAAGCCAAACATTGCATCTTGTCAAATATAGGCACTAAAACCTATTTGAATGTTAATAAATATGCTGATGGTGGGGGCCATCCCCATGGGGCCATCCCCCTCCCCATATGACCACATCACGGAAACCATCCACCTCCCCATATGACCACATCTTAATTGGGAGTCAGCCAGTTTTAGTGGCAGTTTACTAGGCCAAAAGTAAATGATGCCTATCTTGAGAAATATTCGACCAAATTGGGCTCAAGGATAGTCGTTATTAGAATATTGGCATGCTATGAATCCATTCGAATAGGTTTCATAGGCAATGGAGCTCATATACAAGTGTTTTTTGTCAATTGAAAAATATTGAAGCCTAGGGCCAGCAGGAGGGAAGGCCATGCCAAGATCATTTGAAGGCCAATTTTAGTGAGTGAATAGTCAATTCTTAACTTATTTGAGGATTTTAACACAGTATAAAAATTTATAGAGGCATTGGAGGACATCATAAGGAGATTTTTTCACTTTGGATATTAAACAAGCCCATGGCCGTCAGGGTTGGAGGTGAAGCCTAGAGGAGCTGGTAACCAAATTCAGAGATTGGATAGTCATTTTTTGGGTTTCCATGTCTTCTAAAGAGAATAGAATCATTAGAAGATACATTGGAGAATCACAGATTCTTGTAATCATACTTTTGACTCATAATCCCGATTAGGCCTAGCTAGTTAAAGCAAGTCCATGGAGATGTCAGGAGGGGTGATCTCCATCATCATCCATTGTGTTATGTGATTGTTGTGAGTTATTTTAATACATTTAATTTATTTTTCATGAATTTTTAATTGTTAACTAACTCATAATTTTATACTAAAAAACACATGAAATGTACAAAAAATCGCTTCACGAAAGGGTTAAATGAGAGGATCCTTAAACAAATTGTTAATACTGATGAGGGATCTTGCATAAAAATAAAAAAAATTCCCATATTCAGATCAGTTTGGTTCCTAGTTTATATCCTCTTATTTTTAATTTTATTGGTCATTTTATTCCTCTTCTTCACAACCTATGTAAACTAATTTCTTCTCAGCACACTTATGACCTTTAGTGTATTTTCTATCACAACTATAGCAAAGCCCTTTTTCTATTTTTTCTTCGAATTTTTTTGGTGTCAACCTTGTAGGTTGTGGAAGTATATTTGTTTCAATAATTCTATATTTATAATTGTCAGTCATAGGCTTCCTTGTCACAAAAAAATTTCTTTCAATTTTTCTTCCCAACCTGAATGCCTTTTCCAATGAGTCAGGTTTTGTAAGATGAACCTCAGGTTGGATGTTATCCTTTAAATTCCATATGAATACATCAATCCTATGTTCCTCTCGAATATTAGTTACTCTTATATTCAATTTTGGAAGTCCTCAATATGATCCACCATTGAACCCTTTTGTTTGAGATTGATCAATTGGCTAAAGAATGTGTTTCTCTTTGTATCCTCATAATGTCCTATCATTTCCTCTGTAAAAAATGACCATGTGAAAAATTTTTTAAAAGAGAAAATCCATCGATACCATAAAGATGTATTTCATTCTAAATATAAATTTTCAATACATACCTTTGGTGTATTTTGAACATTATGGATATCAACATATTTCTCCATATGTAGTATCCATGTTACGGGCTCCTTGCCATCAAACTTCTTCATATCGATATTTGGAATATGGTGGGTCTTCAATCCAACATTAGAGTTTATGAAATCATGATTAGCATTTATTTTTTCTCATAATGAGTTTCCTATCTACCTTTTCTCCATTAGAAAACATTTCTTGTAGCAATTTTGTCAAAGCTTCCTTCAAACCTTTCATATCTTCTTTTAGATCATTCTTCATGTCTTCAATGTTACCTTTCATGTTTTAATAAATCTTAGCTTCCATTTCATCCATATTATCTTTCATTCTGTTCTTCAAACCATCCATCTTAGCTTCCATGCCATTCATCTTAGCTTCCATGAAATCCATCTTAGCTTCGATGCATTTCTTCAAACCATCTATTTTTAGCTTCCATTTAATTTTTGGCTAGTTTTTGCAAGAGACACATTTGTTGCACTTGGTCTCTTAATTTTGATAAATCATGTTGCACTTCTCTCTCTTCATGTGTCATGGTAGAAGTTTCAGAGGGTTTAATGGGTGTGGAATTTTTTTTTGGAGGCACTTTAGAACCCAATACTTATATCTATGCCTACCTTTTCCCCTGGAATCACTTTAGACTGATTTTTCAAACAATTTTTATGCAATTTAAAAAAAAGATACACACATTATTTTATTTTGAGGAGCTTCCTATTGATCATGTAGTATCTCTATGATTTTTTATCCCCAAGATTTGAACTTTGGACATGTGGTAGCTCTCTGAGTCTTATTTCCAGTGCCATAGGTTAGACCTGATTTCGATTCCTCAATACAAAATTATGTTGGATCTCCCAGAATAGCCTAATTATGTACTGGTTCAGTAGAGAGAACTTGTATGTGGTGCCACATGTCATTGTTTCATCTTTTGGTTTTGAAATCGATGCACCAAAAACTAAAGTCCATTAAATTTCAAAAACCTTTTACAGAATTCAAATCTCATGCTGAGAGAGTAAGTCATGACAATTTTCCCAAGGTCAACTCTTTGAGATGAAATTCTAGAGCCTGTAAAAACCCTAACTTCCTAAGATCATATCTCTGAAACTATAGTGAACAAATATCTGAAATTTTTGCATGAAGTTCCTCCGGATTTTGGCTCAAATGGGTTTCCTTTTTAGGGTCTAAAACTTTGTACAAAAAAGTAATAGCAAAAATTCCATTATGACCTCTTTGTAGTAGTGAAACCCTAGAATCCAAAGCTTTGATACCAAATTTTATGAAAGTAGCTCCCAAAACAGAAGAAAATATAGAAAAAAACCTTATAAATAAACCTCTTCGAGGGGGAAACTTGCTTTACATTATATAAACGAACAATTCTTCAATGATACAAATGAAAAAACCTCATTTCTATATATATGAGTCCATTGGGTCACAATATAACTTTGGCCAATCTAACAATAATAATGTAAGGGCACAACAATAACAATAGTCGGATTTTATGGGGCACAATAATAATAATATGGGAACTACAATGGTACAACAATAACAATAAGGGGGTTACATTAACAATAACAAGGGACTACACTAGTAATATATGGACCGAACATTTAACCCCTCATGTGGAATCTTTTGGTCGCGTTGTATCCCATTTGACATAGTAACCACAAGTGAATTCATTTTTTTTTTATGTTTATGAGATTGGATTAATGCCTAAGTTCTGGAAATTTATCTTCGTAACCTTATGTTGAAATCTCTAGAAGGTGTTATTAATAAAATCATGGTCTCGATTTATTGTTAATTTATATTCTCAAGGTTTTCAATTCCCAATATCCTATACCTTGCATGAGGTGTCGACCCTAGATTTGATAATACTATGGTGATCACATGGTGATCACCTGGCTCTTGTATGCAGAAGAATGGAAAATGGTGATGCTATTTTTATATCTAATTGTATGGATTCGAGGGATTAAAACCTAATATTTTGACGAGTTTCCTCTTTATGCTCCATTCTATCTGGAGTTGTCGCAACAAGAGGTTACCACACCACCTAGAGTTACCTGGATGTAGTGGAACTCTACCAAATGTTGATGCCGAGTATCAAGCAAGAGTAGACTCTTTGGGTGCTGGAATTTTGAATTCAGCTTATCATTATTTCATTCATACTAAGTTAGATATAATGTAATATTCTCTTGTTTTTTTATTATCAGGGTTTCAGGAGTGTGACTAGTCCCAAGGATGGAAGTACTCAATTCTACTGAATCATCAAACTATTGTACCCCGTAATTCTCACCAAAACCTTACTGATTTTATGCCTATAAGAAAAGAAAATAATCATATATATATATATATATATATATATATATATATATATATATTTTCTCAAGTTTTTGAAAATTCCCCTATTTCCTCTAATTTGACTTTGCATCCCCTGCTCTAGGTCGTGTTAACTATAGAGTGGTAGATCTTCACTTCCTACAGATAAAAGTAACGGTTGTGAAGGTTTCTCATTAATCCTCACCTAATCCATAATTTTGTTTTACAAAATTAACAATGGAGCAAGCCTAATGTGTCAAATGTATCGGTTACAAGAACATGAAGATGGACCCCCCTCTCTTATTTAGGTAAAATTTTCTTTCTTTTGGGTATTTGTTATTTTCTCTCCGTATCTAATATTTCGTGTTTGCATTAGAGTGATGGGACTTGTGATATTTTTCCTAATCCTTAATGATCTCAGGTATAAGTGGAATCCTCATTATGGCATTTCTAGACATCATAAATAGTATTTGGCTTATAATGACTATTAATGCCTCTCACAAGTCAGTGCTTCATGTATACAATATGGTTTTCTTTGTGGCATGGTTGTTCTAGGTTAATTTTTGTATGGGATGTAGATTTGATTCCTAGGTGTCTTGAATTAGGAATCATGTAAAATGTTTTGTTTTTTTATATACAAATTTTGGATGACAAACATGCCTAGTTGCAAGTATCCTTGGTTGAGGACTTGTAACTAATATTTTTCAATTTTGGTGTTTCCCCAAAGCCTTCCAAAATGCACTAGTACAATGTAATTTTTAATTTTTATCTTCTTTAATGTGACTCCTATCTATAATAAATTTTCCTCGACAATCAAAATTCTATTTATTGTAGTGGATTTTTTTTTATTACTCAAATATTGCATGGATTAGGGTATAAAATTTTGCTCCTTTTTCTTCTATTGAGTTGGTAGAACTCTCAACTTTGTTTTCATATTAGAATATTATTGTAGATGCCATTCCTTAGCTTTTAAATTGTATCCCCATTTATTTTTCTTTTCCTCCATAGTAAGCATATTGAATTTCTCTATTTCTCTCTCGTTAATTTCTAGTCGACACTAGTGCGGCTATTTGCGAACTAGATTCATGCTCATATTTATGTTCCTTAAGAATCATTTACTTCAAATAATTGAATGCTCCACAATTTGTTTCCACTACTTGCAAATACACAAAAGAAAATCTCTTTTATAGTCGGCATGGCGGTAGGCTTCATCTCCAATAATTATAGTTGTATACAATTCATTTTATTTCTATTCTTAAATTCTTCTAGTGTAGTTAATACCTGTTATAGTAACGTATATGGAAGGAGAAAATATTCTTTGTTCCTATTTCTAGACAAGTGATTTTCAGAATAATGGTAGTTAGAGCCTTAACCCATAATTCCATCAAGTATTAAATGATAATAAATGGTTCTATATTTGTTTTTATGGTTATTTTTTTATTTGCAAATGTATTCATAGTGCTACTTCACTCTACACAACCTAACAAAATTGTTGGGTTTTACAATTTCTCCTGACATGCTACACAAGTAGGGCACAAATTTTTTACAAATTTAAACTTAGACTTACGACTCGCTTAGATACCATAATGGAAATCATGTTCACGATTTAATTTTTTTTAAACTGATGCAATTATCCAAATAACTTTATTTTCCTCAGTTTATATTCGATGGTTTATCCTAAAAGTTTTCATTAGTAGACGAACATTCAAGGAGGGGTATTTCCCATTTCACAACTGACTTACATTTAGGCATTCTCATTCACTTTCCACCCTTTACCATGGTATTTAGAACATATATATATATATATATATATATATATATATATATATATATATATATAAACAAATATGTTTGATTACATACAAGAATAAAAATGAGGGATTATACTGCTCTCTCTTGGAAAATAGTAGTCATGGCATGCTATGTTATGTCTTCTACACTTAAATTGAATTCAATTATTCAAAAAGAAATCAAAATGAATAAATTATACATAGATATAAATATCATAGCAACATACAAGAACTTAAATAAAACTGGTTGCAAATTAACTCACCCTCTAAAATCTGCATATCTCATCACAACAATTCAAGGTGCATAATTAATAAGAAGAAAAACATAGGTTCCTCACTATTAACTTCACATTTAATATATATAGCCCACCTTAGTGACCTAAACAAATGTTTACTCAGTAAATTCCTATGCACTAACATATAGAAAATTAATTCACGTAAACACTTAGAAATAATTTCTTAAATGTAAAAATACTTCCAACAATAAAAATCAACTTAAAGCACCCACACTCTACCTATATCACTGCTAATGTGATTAATCTTGGAAGGAACCAATATACCAATTTTTGAATGTTGTTGGAGTTGTACTAGGAAGAAACACTATCCTCCCAACCGTGAACTATTATCTAGTTCCCACAAGCTCAATATTTTTTTCCAAGGAATCAACAACCCCCTTGTGATTTCAGATAATGTATTTGTATACAGTACTTTCCTAGAAAATTTTTCTTTAGTAGCATCATTCTTTTTATGGGTCTGCCAACCCACTGGCCTATGATTTTTCTTTTTTTTCAAAAATGGTATTTCATATTTTTTCCTTAAATCCTTCCTTTCTATCTCGAAGTGTTTTACTCTAGCCTCACTTAATGTTTTTATCCAATGTGTTGATTTAATATATTCTCTCCCCCGTCATATTAAATCTTTCTAATCAACTCCTAGGGATTTTTAGGAGTCATTTAAGGCAATATTGTTTGATCTTATCACCAACATTTTCTTCAATATCTTTGCAAAAAAATATCTTAACTCTACTGTATATTTCCCAAGTGATTTTAATATTTTATGTTCATTAAAAAAATTCATTTATTACATAATCATAATTTATTTTTCACCTTAGATAAAATTCATCATGGCTTCCTAGCCATTAAACCTGAAAATAGTTCAGTCGAAAAACAAAAATATATTTACATACAACTAGAGGGCTCTTATATCTTCCACCAATTTTTATTAAATTAACATCATCCCCGGCCTTTATGCTTCATTTCCTTCAACTCTAGAACAATGTTGGGTAAGCTTATTTCATTAAATCCTCTCTCTCACAACTAGCCTCCTCAGATGTAAAGAGCCTCCATTACACCTTAACCTAATGGACGACTCGATTTCGAAGTAGGATCTATTTCTAATATAAGATGTGAAGTGGATCTGGAAGGAAATATCCTTTGAGTTTCACCCATATCATATTCCAATCACTTACATGAGAATTATCATGGAAATACTTTTTAAAAAGGACAAATGAAAAACATTATGCACTTTATTATGGTTGGGAAAAGCCAGGTCATAGGCTACTGGAACAATTTTGTCCAAGATTTCAAAAGGCCAATGGAATCGTGGTGCCAATTTTGTACAGGTCCTAATTCTTCAATTAATTTTTCTCGGTTTTTCTCTTAAGTAAACATTTTCTCCAATCTTGAATTCTTTATGAATTCTCTTTTTTAATGCATAGCTTTTCTTCCTGTCTTTTGTCATTTTGATATTCTACAAAATCTTCCATGCTACATGTTCTATTTCTTGCAAGGCATCAGGTCTTAATATCACCTAATCATACATATCACTCTAACTAGGAGGTGTATGACACTTTCTGCCATACAAGGCTTCAAAACAAATCATTTTTATTGAATTTTGGTAGCTCTTATATAAGGAATATTATGCTAAATCCAGGAAATCCTCCCATTTAGTAGGCATGGCCATGACGTACAATCGTAACATATCTTCCAAGGTTTTATTGGTTCTCTCTATTTCTCCATCCGTTTGAGGGTGATATGCAGTGATGAAATTTAATTTTGTTCTTATGCTTCCAAATGGAGCTTTCCAAAATTTGGAGGTAAATTTAGCATCCTTGTCTGACAGTACCCTCTTTCACACTCCATGTAGTCAGAAAATTTCATTCATGAATACATTGGCAATTTTTGTGGCTCCATAATTCGATTGCATTGGCATAATTTTTTTTTCCTTACTTAAAGTGTCAACCACTACCATGATGGAATGTAAAATCACTCGCGTAAGCCTCCATAAAAACTCTCGTAAAATGAGGGTTGTTAAATAATTAAATATTATTAATTCTTATAGTGATATTAGAAGAAGAATAATCTTGTAATTCTTAATTATAAGAATATTTGAAGAATTATTTCTTAATTATTTTATTTAGAATAATTTATATTTTTCTATAAAAGTAAATTATATCTCCAAGTTGGTATGTTTTATGAGTTTTGGAAATAATGAGTAATAGTCTTGGAAAATGTATGGATAAGTGATATTTTTCTCATAAGGAAAAAAAAAATTTACATTGAAAATAAAAGCATGAGAGATTTATGGAGTGCTTTTCCGATTTAGGAAAAAACATATTTATCAATGCTTTATGGAATGGTTTTAATATTTACAAATTCTATTTATTGTAAGCATATGAGAAAAATAAAGAAAGGAATGAGAGAATACATGGACAATGGAGACAAGGAAGAAGAAGAAAATATTTCAAGCATGCATCAAAATATAAGTAACGATGTTCCTTGAAATTATTTTGTTTGCATATGGGGCATGATGATATAATAATTGAATTTATTGACAAGGAAAAGTCCATATGATAAAGAATCAAGATTATTTCTCAAGGAAAAATCTATATAATTTTGTGGATAGAGGAATAAGTGTTTTATTCATTGAATTCTTAGAATATTTCATGTGTTTTGAATTCATAAAACCTTTTCATGGCTAAATAATTCCATGAATTGCATGAATTATTGGAAAATAGGGTCCAAATATTCCTTTGTGTCTCCCAAACCGGGATAGATATGTAAAAAGTGAAAGAGGTTTCAGTAAAAGAGGATGTTCTTGTTGTGCAGGAAAATCCCCTCTGTCGATAAATGTGATCCCTATAGCCCTAGGGTGGGTGATGCAGGACCTTTCTTTAATGTTTATAAGGCATAAGAGTCTTATCACACATTTACTAAAGGGAGTGGGTTCCCTTAATTATTTTGTTTATTTCCCTAAGTTTATTTGAGTTCTAAAGATATTTAAATGTAATTTTATTAATGAAGAATATCCCGTGTGTTGTAAGAGATCTTAGGGATGAGTGATAAATCCTAGAAAGAGTGAGGATTTTAGGGATCTAGAGGTCTAATATAGGATTTGGTTGAGTAAAGAATGGAATTGAGAGAAGCTTTATGAAATATTGAGAGATTGTTGGATTTGAAATGAAATTGGTTCATGATTCCTTTTTGTATATATTGATAAGCATTTTGAAACAGAGGTTGGCCAAGGTTTGCTAGTTAAGGGTGTGAGAGTATGATGACTTATAGAATTCATTTTAATGTGTGTGTTCAGGCCCATAGAGGCCGTAGTATTGTAATCAAATTAGACTTCAATGAAGATTGAATAATTCAGTATTTATTAGAATTTGTTTTAAACATGGCATATAAATCATATGTGATTGTGTGATTTGTGGCATGCCATTTATTTAAGTAAAATTGTTGTTGAAATTTCAGAGTGGATTGACCAGTAGAATGGGACCTGAATTAGTGGTTGTCATGGAGTCTTGAGACTCTGTGTATTAAATCAGGAATTTCACAGTTGAGAGAATGTCGATGGTTGCATAACTAGCTGGAACCTCCAAAGCGAGCTGCGATGGAACACCTTGCAGTCGCATAAGTTATTTGAAAAGTTATTGAAGAGAGTAGCATGGAGTAATGTTTGGTCGTAGAGGGCCGCAACTGTGTTTTTCCAAAAATATTAGAGGTTTTAGAACAAAAGCATAAGGATGAGTGGACGATCATGATTAGATCATAGATTTGAAAGGGGAGAGATCAACGGCTAAGATGACTTCACAAGTTAAACAAAACAACTTGCAATGTGACACGATGAAGGGCGAACAGTGACGACCGTTGGATTTAGGCACGGATCAACGGTAGATGGAAAATCACAAATTTTTGCATCACAAAATTTAGTAGATAACGTTAAGGCTTCGCAAGTTAAGTTGTTTGTGATGCGATGAGGAGAAGGGCCACGTGTCGACATTGCGCATAAGCACACATCGCATTATTTAAGGGTCTATGTTATCGATAAAGAGTTAAACTTGTGGGAAAGCGATTTGTGATAAGACAGGAAGTTCTAATTTTGTGATGCAACATCGTCATCATAAGATCACATCAGTGATTTAATTGTCTACCATTTAAGTTATTTATTATAATTTCCGATATGTGATGCACCGTGATTGGTCATCGTGTTGTAGGATCCTCTAGTAAGAAGTTCCATGTGTGTCTAAGAGATTCGGGTTTATGTGTGATCTACTTTAATGTAACCATTGTTGGCTGCACATGTATGTATGTTTAATAAATTCCAATATTATAATCCGCTGTGAATAAAGCGATTTTATGTGGACCCATAACCCATAGGTCCATGATATTTTTTAAAATGTAGTTTCATGTTGCATCAAGTGGTATTAGAGTGAGACTAGTGCTCTTCGGGGTTTTATTCAGAGATTGAATTTTATTTTCAATATGTGCATAATTTTTATTAATAATAGATCCAAATATAGGGGGTTATGGTCTGAAAGGAATTGGTCATTGGGAGATTAGAGTACAAAATATTTTATGTAGAGAAGAGTCCTGAAATGTTGCAGGAAATGGAGACTTTAGCCATTTCATTTAAGACAAACTGTGAAAAAAGGTTTGAGGAAGATAGGATCAGGGATGGATCTTATAAGTTCTAAAAACTTTAATGATATATGTCTATGAATGTAAGTAGCAACAAGAAATTGCAGCGAGGTAGTTGTGACGAAGGACAAGGGAGAAAGTGAAGAAACTGCAACAAGAGATATTGTAAGGAAATGAATAGAACATGGATCTTTTCAGAAGGAAAAGGAAATTTGTTGAAAGAAGAACTGAATTGCAGATAGTGAAAAGTAAAGCAACATGTTTATTGTCCAAGCCAATGAAATCTTAAGGAGATAATATCATTGGAATATCTCTCATATATGCCTTATATTTTAATATTTGGTCTAATTTGAATTAGGTTCAGAGTGAAGAGAATGATAGCAGCCAACACAAAACAATAGACTGTGTAAAGGGAAGATAAGTTATGTTAGTGGAAAATTCAGCAAAGGAGATTGTTGTAGAAAAGATGAGAATAGAAAAGCTCTCAAAATAGAGAAAGGGGTAGGTGAGAAATGGTTACAAAATCCCAAAAACATTGGAAGCTAAGGAGCAGGAGTGCTCAAACATGCTTTTGTTGCATAAACCCAAGGAAGTATACCAATATGATGACTTGGTGTAGGTGACAAGTAAAGACTTGTTATAGAGAAATGAGAGAGGATTATTGTAAGCTCAGAGTGGGCAAAGGGAGTCCACATGAAGAAGCCGAGATAGTTATTAGGGGTCATGAGAGAAACCACAACAGAAGAAAGAAAGATGCAAAGGAAAATAGAAAGGAAAAGAAGATGAGCCAGGATGTACTTGAAAAAGACATTGATGAATTGAAAGCAAGTATTAATGCAATAATAATGTTTCTTCAAGACTATCAGAGGGGCGAAAGGTATGGTTGGTCTATTAAAATAAAAGAGATAAAATGGAAGTTGTTGCAGAAACATATAAAGAGGAGAATGTACATCAGATTAAGAGAAGAACTTAGAAAAACTGAGTTAAAAGTGAAATATGGTTTTTGTAGACCTCAACAAGAAGTTTACCATGCAAAGGAAGGAATTATTGATGATTTTTTGAACTGTTGGACAATTTCAGATCAGCTGAGAGATATGATGAAAGGGACACCAAAGGAAGAGGAGCTTTGTATTTTTAAAACTAATGTTTTGTGTATGTATGCAGGTGATAAACAACCTTTAGAGGATGTATTTATGAAAGTTGATGAAGAAATGAAGTTTTTAGAAGAGATGGTTGTAATAGAACAGTACTTAATTGAACATGTGTTCAAAGAGAATTAAGATGGACAACTATTGAAGACTACTATGGAAGGTGGAAATAATGAATCTAGTAAGACTTGGAAAAATTATGGCAGACAGTCTGAAGATAAAAGGAAATTGTAGATTTCAAAAGGAGTAAAAAAGAAGTATGAAGATAGCCTTATGACAGGATTAAACAAGAGTATATGTACAATGCAAACACTTGAGGTAATGGGATTATCTCTTCATTTTTTATTCAAAAATTATCAACATGTATTGATAGTTGATGGACAAGAAATTGTTTTGAAAGGACATAATGGGACACCAATGGAATGGGATCTTAATAAATATTTCATTGTGGAAGATGGTAGAACATAAATTTATAAGGATAATTCGGTCCAAGGAGGTACAATAAATCTAGCAAAGGCTATGAAGAAGAAAGGAAAAGAGGATAGTCAAGAACTTAACGATAGGTTGGCAGAGGCTAATGCACAACAGAAAATTGAAGAAAATGTTATCTATACAAATTGAAAAATGAGTAAAGGTGAATGTAATCAGAAAACTGAAAGGAGACACACAATCTCAGAGGATGAAGGCAAGGATGCATTTGCAGTGAACAGTAAATGGGTTCAGTGGAATGTGATATTCATGGTGTTAAAAGTAATTTTTATTGTTGTAAAAGGGAATTTACAGTGGAATGGAAATTTGTTGTATATTGTGATTTTGTTTCCTGTACATAAACAAAGAGAACTTTAGCTTCTAAAATTAGAGATTGGCATATTTTGAATGAAAAGAAAGAGGGATGGAAAAAGGAACTTAGTGGCTTACATATTTGTTAAGAAGAAAAGGGAAGAATGAAAGGAAATGTGAAAGGAAGTAAGGCCAAAGATAAGGACAATGAACAAAATCGAGAAATTAGACAACATTTGGAACAAAGTAACAGCAAAGAAGACTTTTCCAAGACAAGACAATAGGAAGGAAGATATGACAATTTAGACATGTCATATGCACATCAAGGGGATGAAAAATCAGAGAAAACTTGGAGCAGAGGTAATGATGAAAAAGGTGGAAAATGTAATATGTTTTATGATTTCAAATTATTAACTGTTGAATGTGTTTTTCAAGATAAAAGATAATATTCTCTTGGAGATATATTTTTTTATGCAAATATGAGGGAGCGTGCATATTTTGGAGATGTAGGAAATCAATTTTCCATTTGGAAACAAGAAGATGGGAGAAAGCAGCTAGTTGATTCAATAGTTTGGAATGGAGGAAAGAGAGTTGATATAACTATTACACAAGTCATTGCAGAAGAGAAAGAAGATTGCAGAGGATCTGAAATTACAGTCCATGAACAAATTTTGTTTTTGATCCAAAGAAGATTTGAATGTCAAGAGTTTATCTTGAGTTTGCAACTAAAAAATTGGGTGAATAGTTTAGTTAAATTTAATGTGAATATGGAAACAGTTTAACAAGGTTCAATAACTAAAAAATTCGTAGCTGATAGACAGTATATAATGGGAAGGTAATATGTTCTTTTGTCAGACAAGGAACAATCTTCTTTTGAAATTGATAAGATTCCACTTAAGATATTGGATAAATGGATGATGAAAACAACAAAGGTGATAGGTATGGGAATTTTTCAAAGTCAACAAGTCAAGAAGAGATGGAAAGATATGCAGGCCAGTATAAATAAAATGGTTTGGAAATGGAATAGGATGTTGGTGATAGGGTAAGAAATCAAAATATATAGTCAAGTACAAGACAATGGAACTAGTGGAGAAGACATGAAGTTGATGTTAAATATTGTTGAGATGATAACAAGACAGCAGCACACATAAGTAAAAAAATTTATGTTTCTTTAATAGATACTTACGTTGACTATTAGTATCAAAACACTACGTAGTGGAGATGCTCATGATAGTAGAGCAAAAGGACATCCACAATACAGGGTTTGGCATTGAGGAGAAGGAGAGAATGTAGCAAATACACCTGTAATGGGAAAATTTTAGATAGCTAGTTGGAAGGTGAAGTCTAAGGAAGTTTACAACAAAGGAAATTGGAAGACTCATGAATAGGAGTCCATGAATTATTTCAACTTGGGGAGTCTGATGTAGGAGAATTCTTCAAAGTTTATAAGACCTAAGAGTCTTATCACACATTTACTAAAGGGAGTGGGTTCACATAATTATTTTCTTTATTTCCCTAAGTTTAGTTAAGTTCTAGAGATATTTAAATGTAATTTGATTAATCAAGAATATCCCGTGAGTTGTAAGAGACCTTAGGGATGACTGAGAAATCCTAGGAAGAGTGATGATTTTAGGGATATAGAGGTCTAACATAGGATTTGGTTGAGTAAAGAATGGAATCAAGAGAAGCTTTAGGAAATATTGAGAGATTGTCGGATCTGAACTAAAATTGGTTCATGATTCCTTTTTGTATATACCGGTAAGAATTTTGAAAGAGAGGTTGGACGAGGTTGCCTAGTTAAGGGTGTGAGAGTACGATGAGTTAGAGAAGTATTTTAATATGTGTGTTCAGGTCCACCGAGGCCATAATACTGTAATCAAATAATATTTCAATGAAGATTGAATAATTTTGTATTTATTAGAATTTGTTTTAACCATGACTTATAAATCCTGTGTAATTGTGTGATTTGTGGCATGCCATTTGTTTAAGTAGATTTTGTTTTGAAATTTGAAATTTGATGGACTAGCAAAATGGGATCTGAATCGGTGGCTGTCATGGAGTCTTAAGACTCTACATATTAAATCAAGAATCGCACAGTCAAGAGAATGTAAATGGTTGCATAACCGGTTGGAACCTCAAAAACAAGCGGCGATGGAACACCTTGCAGTTGCATAAGTTTATTGATGGGTTATTGAAGAGAGTAGCATGGAGTAATGTTCAACCGTAGAGGGCCACAACTGTGTTTTTCCCAAAATCTCAGAGGTTTTAGAAAAAAAAAGGTTGAAGGATGAGTGGGCGGTCATGATTAGATCACATATATGAAAGGGGAGAGATAGATGGCCAATATGACTTCGTAATTTAAACAAAATAACTTGCAATGCGATGTGATGAACGGAAAACAGTGAGGACCATTGGATTTTGGCACAAACCAATGGTGGATGGAAAATCGCGAATTCACACATCACATAATTTAGCGGATAGCATTAATGCTTCACAAGTTAAGTCGTTTGCAATGTGATGAGGAGGAAGGCCATGTGTCGGCATTACACATGAGTTCACATCCCATGATTTGTGGGTTTTTTTTATCGGTAAAGAGTTAAACTTGCAGGAAAGTGATTTGCGATAAGACAGGAAGTTGCGATGTTGCGATGCAACATTGTCATCGTAACTTCACATCAGAAATTTCATTATTTACCATTTTAATTATTTGTTATAATTTCCGATATGTGATGCACCGTGATTGGTCATCATGTTGTGGGACCCTCCAGTAAGAAGTTCTATGCGTATGTAAGTGATTTGGGTCTATGTGTGATATTTTTTAAAGTAACCGTTATTGATTGTGCATGTATGTATGTTTAATAAACTCCAATATTATAATCCACTACGAATAAAGAGAGTTTATGTGGGACCATAACTAAAAGGTCCATGGTATTGTTTAAAATGTCATTTCATGTTGCATGAGTGGGTCTAGAAACTACGATAACATACTAACGTCTAGCTTCCTAGATTGTAAATGAAATTCAAAGCAAGGAAGATGACCTGCATTCTTCTGATGCTATTTTTTCGTCTTCCGTTGAAGCTTCCTGGTCCGTCGCTCTACTCAAGCTCGACACATGCTACTACCAACATTTGATTACCTGTACAAACAGTCAAGGTACCACAAAAAGCATAAAATCACGACAAACATAAAACAATTACAATCTATCTAACTGGTCAAGGAATGCTAGAAATCTCATTATCATTGTAAACAAGAGTGAAAGATAAACATCAGTTGCATTTTATTATGATAAAGATAAGGGGATTTTACAACCAAGTCTTGATGTTGAGGCTCTCCTTTGGCAGGTCCATATCCAAACATGTTTTTGACACCCTAATATACAAAGGTCTAACATCTCACTATGTTCTTAACACAAAAAAGCAATCACACTCTTCTCTATTCTCCCGAAGCTATAATTTCTTCTTCTTTCTATGATTTATGCCTCTATGTAGCTAATTAAGGCAACAGAGGTGAATGAAGTCTCCTTATAAAACAATGGAGGAGGAGGATATGGGCCCTCAAATAATAAGAAATAAGCTTATCCTTCAGAGTAGTTCCTTTTTTATGGGAACAAGAAGCCCAAAGGGGAATTCCTCAGCCATATCCCCAAAACAAACTTATAGCTCTCCACTTCGCAAAGCTTCTAGTCATGGAAATTTCATTTCTATTTTAAAAAATTTCAAAAATACGAATCGTCACAGGTCAGACAATAAGATAGAGCATCGATCATCATGAGGCTCAGTGAAAATATTTTCTATCGAAGCTGACCTTGAAAGGTAGGTTTTTATAGGGACCTTCTAGAAATGTTGTAAAGGGAGATGAATTGGAAGATAACATGTGGTTCAGGGGTATGTATTCTATGCATGGAAAGTACACAAGGGTCATTGTATGGGTCATCTAGGATCAAGGAACTGGGATTACAGGGACAGTAACAAATTTTTTTATAACAGATGCCCCCTAAAGTATGAAGTTAGAACACGAGTGAGGGGTGAAATTTTTTATGAGTACGTTCAAGGAACTAGACACTACTATCAGGATACCTACAAATCAAGAATAGATACATATACATAACTGAAATCTCTGATGAAAATACACGAATCAAGGTATGGACGCAACCATCCACAAAACAAACCATGGTATGGTCACAACCATCCATCTAAGAAGGATCACATATAGACTCATGGTATGGTCGCAACCATCCATCTGAAAGAAACATTTGTCCAATCATGGAAAATCATATAGCATCATGACTTGGACTCTAGAGAATAAAACCGAGGGTCTTGCGCTCCATCACGATCCGATCAAGTTAAATTTCAAGCATGAGAATAAGTGAGTTGAAGTTGAACATGCAGGAAAATCGCCTAATTAGTAGCCAATGATGAAAGTTGTTAATAGGCGAGAGAGAGACCACAAATAATGACAATGGTTCTCAAGGTACAAATAGTACAATCCAGGGAATGTGAACAATGAGCTGGAGTTGAACACCCATGAAATCACTTGATCAAAGGCCAATCATGAGAACCTGTCATCGAGTGCAAAGAACTTGGCATTGAGGCATGAAATCTCTAAGGTACTAGAAAGGAGTCTCTAGATCAACTTTCCGGATAATGAGCTGAAGTCGATAGGAAGCGATCTGTCGAAGCAGGGTCATAATGAATCCCACATCATTAACAAAAAGGAGAGAATGTAATACGAATGTTAATCAAGACTGAAAAACAGGATTAGGGAATGTAAAAACTCCAGAAGGATTGTCTCTTGAACATATCGGTGACATGACTCTGGAATTTGGCAGCATCTGACTAAAATAGGATCAGAGGTCATGTTGACAAGATCGGTAATTGAATGAGAGGCAAATGGATTTCCCAAACTGATGGAGGCAAAGTGACAGAGTGAAGATATTCCAAGTCGACACAAACTGCACATAAGTGTCATGTTCAAGAGTGACATATTGATGACACAACTGAAGAATAACTTCCATTTTCCCCCACCATTTGTGTAGAGTACCTCTTTATTTTTGCACAATCTTGAAGAGGATAACATATGCTTGTCATATAAATTTTTCCTTCAGAAAAATCCATCCTTGTACATTTTACGAGCCCTAGGAAGGAGGAACTTGGTAATTTCATGGTCATGATGTTCGATGTCATTTAGTTTTAATGAGTCTGAAAAAGGAAAAACTTGGCGTATTTTCATGTTTAGAGAGTTTGAAAAGAAGTGGAAAAGAAAACTACAACAAGTTTGTTTTCATAATTAGTCTCACGGATTCGAAAAGGTAGAAAACAATATCTAAGAGAACCTCTTAGCCATGTTTGACTAACGTATTCCTTTGTTGTAAATAATCTATCCCATCCCGAAAAATGGATAAACATATACTAGGTAGATGACATTTCGAAACCTTTAACGAGTTCAAAACGATAACAGTTCGACAATCTTTTCAATTTTTGAGAGTCAGAAAAGAGCTGAAAGATGACTCCACCTAGAGGAGTGAGTGGCATTAAGGGTAGCAATTGGTTCCGGTGATGGTGACACTACTCAGAAGAAGTAAAGTTCGTGAGGTTGGCTCATAAGACAACTCATTTCAGTGTTTTCTAAGGAATGGGTAAAATAATCAAGTGAAGGCATATGATTGGTTGAGTAGATGGCGACAATGGAATGAGAAGACCAAGGTTCATCTGGAAAAACAGGAAGATAAAATGGAAATCACGAGAGGTAAAATAAGAATGGTTTCATTTTTACACAAGCTTGAAATCAAGAAACTCTCTTAAAGTTGGTTGGTTTCATTTTTACACAAGCTTGAAATGAGGAAACTCTTCTTGAAGGTGGTTGGTTTCATTTTTACACAAGCTTGAAATCAGGAAACTATGCTTCAAACTAGTTTCATTTTTACATAAGCTTGAAATCAGGAAACTCTGCTTGAAGTTTGTTGGTTTCATTTTTACACAAGCTTGAAATTAGGAAACTATGCTTGAAACTAGTTTCATTTTTACACAAGCTTGAAATGGAAATAAACTATGCTTGAAATAAGTTTTCATGCCCCCAGCATGGTGACTCAATTAGAGGTACATGAACCCCAGCCTCATTAAATTCACCGGCGTAGACTGCCAGTTACTAACAGGTGGAAGGAGTGAAGGTTCAATTATGAAATCAAGGGAAAGACTCGGTTGGGATCTTATGAGATCTGATCAAAGAATCAAATTCAAAAGGGAACCCGTTTCATTTTTTAACGAGGTTGACGTAGTAAAATAACTATCCCCACAACCTAATACATTTTTTTAATGATGTTGACATGGAAAACGAACTATCCTCAGAACAGCTTGTTTCATTTTTGAAGGAGCTTGACATAATAAATTGAACTATTATCTGAAGAGCTTGATTCATTTTTTAATTATCTTTACAAAAGAAAATGAACTATGGTCTGAAGAGCTTGTTTTATTTTTTAAGGAGATTGTCACAAGAAAATGAACTGTGCTCCAACGATCTTGTTTCAATTTTTAAGGGAGATTTACACAAGAAAAAAAACTATGCTCCAAAAGAAACTTGATTCCTTTTTTAAGGAGCTTGACACAAGAAAACGAACTCTGCTTCGAAGACCTTGTTTCATATTTTAATGAGCATGACCCAAGAAAATGAACCATGCTTCAAAGACCTGATAATGAAGAATAAGAATTCATGGCTTCCAAGAGTTTCTCATCTGACAAGAGAACAACACTCTAGAAATTAAGATCCAATGCCCCTAGGACATGGCACATAACGACACCATCACTAGATGCGGGAAATGAAAAAGTTGCCACATAATTAACCCATGGCAAGGAAGATATAACCTACAGGTAAGGACAAAGAAGGGATGGAGGTAGAAGAGATGGCACATCAGGACCAAGGAATGAAAGCTGATCAATGGTAGCAATCCAACCTTCATGTGGAAAACATATCACATGAAAGAGGCAAGACATAAGTGAACCCATGGCATAAGCATAGTCGTGCCCCAGGAGTAAATTAAAATCCAAGGTCCATTGGACCACCATTATGTCTATATAGATGGTTTTACCTCCCAATGTAATAGGTACCTTCATAAGGATCGCTAATGGTTGACTTGTTCCTCTATTAAAAGCCAACAAATTTTGAGTAACAAGCACAAGCTGTGGAGAACCCAAATCTTTCCATGTATTTGAGGATATAATACTAATCAAGGCAGCTTCATGTATAATCTTGCCCGATATGACCATATTGCAGGCATGTATAGTGATATCAAAGGGCACATAAGACAGAAGATGATACCCTTTGAATCAACTCCAATAAAAGGAAGAGACCAAACTACATGAAAAGGGTGCCATAGGAATAAGAGGATTACCCCCCTGTGTTATGGGAGCAGAAAGGCCATCCTCCTAAGATCTGGGAACAAGACAAGGAGGATAAATTTCTAGAATTGTGGCAATGGGAGTCAGAGGATCACCCTCCTGGATCATGAAAATAGGAGGATCGCCCTCCGATCTTAGGGAATCAGAGGAAATAAAAATAATTTGATGGGGATGAGACCCACTTTCGACAGAAAAGACCTGATGAACTATAGATGGAATTAAGTCGACCTTTTTCTAAAAAAATTATTGGTCGGGAATCGAATCAGGAGACTGAATTTAAGAGAGAGTGGAATTGACTGAAGATGAATCTCGATAAATCACTTGATCAACTATCAGAGGACTTGAAGGAAACTTCCGGTAATCAATGGGAAGACATGACTCAGAAGCCAAAAGGGTATCCAATATTTTAGAAGATTCATCCATATAAGGACAGATGTGAATGGGATGGTTCCCTTCACACAACCTATAGGTAATTTTGATCTTACCCTGTTTCTTATGAGTCTCATTATCTTTAGCTGAAGGCTCATCATCAACATGATGTCTAGAGGTTGATGATGCATGATGAATTGGGCTAATGGAACACAATTCTAGCACCTTAGGAATACTAGGGAAATCATGAAGAAGGTGGTCACCCTCACATAGCTTGCAAGGGAAATTGACTCTGCGAGATGAAGTGGGAGGTTTCTCGATATTAGCTGCATAGGTAGAAATATTTGTTGATTTTCCCCTTAGCTTATTTTCCTTCTTCTTCTTCGACTTCTTCTTCTTATTCTTAGCCACTCGGTTACTAAAATCTAGACTTTCACCAGGCGAAGAGGAATAACTAGGTGAAGAAATAGGCGAAGAAGGTGAGGGGTCAACCTTAGGACCAACATGGGTTTTACATGGTTCAGGCGAAGAATAACCTAGTTGAGAAACTATTTGGATGTTCGAAACCACAGGGGTCGAAAATAACCAAAGCGACAGACCAATGGTTAATCCTGGGAGGGACAACGTTGTCATATATGGGGCACCAACTTTCCCGAACGAAGGAAATGGACCAAGATTCCCATATGAGGGGATTCCTTGGTTGGTGAACTCTGGAAACATTTCCATTGGAATCAACCCTAAATAATCACTAAGGAATGTAACTTTAACCAGGAATATTTTGTGAACAATCAATTTTAAGACATTGAAACAAAACTTTACCTTTTCATGTTTTAAGAGTCAAGACAAGGAAAAAAGGTGACTCTAGTCACTTTCAATTTGAACGAGCTCGAAAGGACAAGTGGTCAATGATATTTTAAAATTTTAAAGGGTCAAGGAAAGATCAAAATAACTACTCAAGAACACTAGGCAAGAGGGTGTACCAAGCTCCCGTGAACTAAAATATACACCTTGATGATCAAATGAAAGAGAAATGACCAAGTACTTAATGTACATGTAGGCAATCTCCCCGAATGCTGTGTTCGGTGTATCACAGTTACAGGGAGGTAGACTCGGATTTCTATTGATAAAGGATTGCAAACTATGAGGGTCTCCCTGTTGAGATTCAAAAAGATGATGAGCTTAGTGAAAAGAGTCACCTTCACTAAGTGGGCATGTAGGCTATTTTTGGCACAAGTCTATTTTTAGACATGATGATCATATTTCAGAAGTTGTAGGATTCTATTTGTGAATGATTGGTCAAGTTGGAAAAATAGATGAAATTCTACTTTTAGAATATTGCAAGATTCTATTTGTGAATGGTTGGTCAAGATGGAAAAATAGATGAAATTCTATTTGTGAATGGTTGGTCAAGATGGAAAAATAGATGAAATTATATTTTTAGAATATTGGGCAAAGTCTATTTATAGATCGTCAATCTAAAAATAGATGCATGTGGATTATTATTAGCTCTTAATGATAATCAGACTCTAAACAACAACTTATTCTCTTGGAGCACTTCAATTCAGTGCACAGATGTGGCACAACAGCTGATAGAAGGAATTACACTATTGATGAGGGTTTACTAGAGCTATTTCATGGAGGACTCAGTTAGAACTCAAGTTATGACATAGTTGGAAGAAGCAGTTCTGGAGTTGTATTCAGTTTAACTCAGTTAGACTTAGTTGAGCTAGTTGTATCTAGTCTAACTGATTGATACACTAGTGAGAGTGGAGTAAATTAATTAGTTAATTAATTCACAAAAAATAACTCATTAATCAACTGAACAATACATCAGTTAACTATAGTGCATGGTAGTTTCAGTCGGGACCAGTGGAGAGATAGATGAAAGGGCAAGATAAACTATCCGTTGTGACTATAGTGATGCATTGATTGCATCCAACGCTCAGTGGAGATGCCAATGAGGATTGCGTAGTCAAGGATGGAGTAATTTGAATTCATTCAGAGCTATTCTTCAGCATGGATTGTGCAGTGGAGGCGGGCTAGCAGGTGGCATAGATCGGTGCATGGATTTGTAAGATTAGGCCTAATTAGTGTATGACGATTGTACTGTACTGAGGGCTTGTGATAAATTTTTTATGTTTGTATGAGATTTTTATATGATCTCCATGTTTCATAATATATATTTGGGGTTTTCTGCTTCAGGCTTTCCCAGTTAAAAACTGTGTTATGTGTGATTGATAATTTTTGTTTATGCTTCACATGTGTGTGCAATTAATTTTTCCACAAAAGATTAACAACTGGAATAGATTCAGTATCTTGCATAAAGTTAAATAGTGTCATATCAGGTGGATCTTGGACATATCCATGCTTAGTTCATATAATTTCTACACTCCCTTTACATACGTGACATTATGGGGAGCACAAGTCCGTACTAGCACTATCTAATGCCAGATGGAGAGTGACAACTACTAGGTTTAACGACGTCGGAACACGTCACTAGCCTAGACCTCTAAGTGTGAGAGTTAAGTTTCAATGCTTCCTTAGATTGATTGAGTAAATTTTATGGTTTGTCTCGAATTATGTCTCGGTTTCATGGCCCTACTGAATGTTATATGAGGAATTTTATATCCATCTATATGAGAAAAGAAATATTTCAATTCAATGAATGTTATCTAGTTAAGTGAAGAGTCTCAAAAAATGATGAAATAAACAGTAATACTGCAAAAAAAACTTTGTCCTAACTAGATGACTTTTTTTATCCCAAAGTAATCTAAAACATTCAACGATGTGAACTATGCAATGTAATCTATGCAAAATTCTCTTTTTTAAAATTATGTAATTGTAATCTATGCATAATTTCTTTTTTTTTTTGAATGAGTAAGAATGCACTCAAATCATTTTTCGATGAAATGAAAATCTACTTAATGCATGCTTCTAATGAAAGAGAATGCACTCAACGAGACTTTTAGTTTTCAATCATTAAGTAATGTAATCTAAGTTCAATGATAAATCTCAAACATGGCTTTCAATGCAACTTGATCTAATGCATTCTAACAAAAATAAAACTTTGAGATGAAAACTAAATGAAAGAAAATTTCTTAATGCAAAAAGGATGCAACAAACATTAAGAATCTTGTTTTGAACACTTTTTAACGAAAATCCTCAAAAAGCTACAAGACATATGAGCTCAAGCACAAATATGACTTCCAAAGTGTGGGCTCAAAACAAGGCATTCATTCCCTTTTACGTTAAGCAATCATAGAAAGAAGACCTTTTAGTTGAACAATGAGCAATGTAATCTATGCTCACAAGTGAACGAACAAACTAAATTAAATGAAACAGATACTTGAGACTTGATCACTCAATCAACCAAAAATAAAAAGGCAATCAACTAGAGATGGTTCACCAAGAAAGGAGAATGGCTTAATCAGCAAGGCGATCTCCCGTGAAGCATGCAACCAGGAAATTGATGCACAATCCTAGAAAAACCTAGAATGTTAGGATGCATGTCCCAAGAGAAAGGACAAAAAAAGCAACCAAAAGCCAAGCCAATGAGCTAATCAAACCAACTTGAGTGAAGGAGAGAAAATGTAAATCATACAGAGAATAATACTGGAAGGGAAAGACACACTGGTGAAAGACTTAGGGAAAAAACCTTAATTTTTCACACACACAGGAATCGATGCGACTTTTGGGGTTGAAACTACTGCCAAAAGTCTGGCTTGCACAGCTTTAAAACTGAAAAATAGCACCAATTGGCTTGATCGGCATGACTGTCAGACAAATAAAAGCACCAATTTCTAAAAAATAACAAAATAAAGAAATTCCCCTAACTAGTACCAGACTAATCACTTCAAGAAAAAACTAAAAGATTGTAATTGATGAACAAATAGGAACAAACAGGGAAATTTTTGTTCGACTAAAAATGTCGAATTAATAAGACCTCAAAGAGTGACAAACTCAAAGGAAACTCCCCAGTGGAGTCGTCAAACTGTTCGCGGGAAAATTCCCTCTACAGACAGAGGCGATCCCTCTAGCCCTAAGTTGTGTCTAGCAACTATGGGAACATACTAACATCTACCTTCCTAGATTGTAAATGAAATTCAAAGTGTTAGATATCAATTTGTCACTGTCCCTACCATTCCCCATCCCGCACATTGGAGGGCTCATTCTGTGACTTGTGAGCAGAGACAAGACTTGCAAACACTTTCATCGCATCCCTCTGAAGATGAGCTTCCTTTTCCCTGAAGACATCTCCCTGCAAAAACCCCTAAAAATAGCTCTTTTTCCATTGGCGCAGTTCCATAGTTCAGCCCTCGCGCCACGGGGGAAAATCCTACAAAGAGGGCGCGCCAATTGGCACTCTGTCATAGATCCGCACCCGTGCCAGCCATATTAAGAGGTGTTTTTAAAAAAATAAAAGGTGGAAGTTTCGTCCTAACAAATTCCTGGACTGATTTCTATCTTGAGTTGGGAGGTTTGGCTACGGATCTTCATAGAGAGGAAGTGGTTTGCCACCTCTCGTGGAAGCTTCCTTGATGATAGGGCCAATCCCATAATTATAGGGATACCAACTCCCCTTCCTCCTTCTATAAAATCTTGCTCTTTTCCATGGCAAGCTAATCTCCAAGTTCCCAAGAGCTATCATACCTTTATGCTGCAAGAGCCTTCTTGATTTCCTTAAGGCCAAATCCAAGCAAGGAGACTATTGTCAAGTACCTGGAGAGAGAGGCTTGTCCCATCCTTGACAGGCTTATCGAGACATGTTGTGCTGACGACCCATCAAAGGAGAATGTTGTGTCTTTGGTTGTATTCTTCTTTTGACTCATTAATGTTAAGCTACTATTGGTTATGGTTCCACTCTTGTTCTTGATTATGTTCATGAGTTATGTCCTCTTCGACTGAGATATAGTTGTATGTACTGGATTTTATTCTTGCATTTGTGTTGTTTCTTGCATGTGCAGGTGTCTGGTCATGGAGATCGTGAGGATTGTGATCTGCCAGGGCAAAGGAACGGGAGCATCATCTCTTCTACAAATGACAACGCTGGATTCCAGGTAAGCCTTCCTCGCAGGTCGGTTTATTTACAATTAGGAACCTGCACTGTAGCATGTTCGATTGTTGCTAGACTCGATCTGGGCTAGTAGGGATCGCCTCTGTCCACAGAGAGGATTTACCTCTCCAACAATTTGGCGACTCCGCTGGGGAATCAGCTTGTTGTTTGATTTGTAAACCATAGACGGAGCCTGAAGTACAGCCAGATAGCCTTCGAAACGCTTTTTCTCTGCATTAGCAGAGTAGATCAACGCTGCTTCTGTCAATCTCCGATTTGGTTTGCGGACTGAACGACTTGGAGTATTGTCTTCTTTCTTCGGTCGATTGCTTGGCTTTGCTTGGTTGGTTAGCCCTTTGGACTTGGTTTTTTTTGTTTGTTTGGCTTTGCTTTAGCCTTGTCATCACTTGTCTGTGTTTGGATTGCTCATTTTTTTTATTTTTGCATGTCAAACTGGACTGGCGCGGTTATTCGCGTAACAGTCGTGCCAGCTGGCACTAGTTGTCAATGTATTACTCGCGCCAATCCTAAAAAGGCGCTAGTTTCAGCCTGACAGTCGCGCCAGGCTTGTAGATTGCTAGGGTTTGCTTGATTTTTACCTTTCTAAGCCTAGTCAGTGTGTTTTGTTTAGGTTTTTCGACTGCTTGGATGTGTTGGATTCCTATTTGACTGGTTTTTTTCCTTCATCCTTTGGTTGTTCGCCGTTTTCTATTGATTTCATGTTGGAGCCCTAGGGCATCTAGTGGCCTCTTTGTGTCGAGCCCTCCTTGGGAGTTTTGGTGTCTTGTTAGTCCAGTCAACCTTCTGATTGCTCCTCTGCATTCTTTTAGTGGTTGTTTACCATTTTAATGCGATTTTTGGGTGATTGTTCTCCTCTTCATTCGAATTTCGTTTGGTCTTGCTTTGGGTCCAGATTACATGACCCATTGAAGTCTTTGGGACTTTTCTTGGTTTTGAGAGACTGATTGGTCAGTTTGAGATCTGATTGTTTTGTCGTTGAGTGAGATTGGTTTGTTTTGCTCTTTCATTATCATTTCTCAAATTTCTTTCTCGTTGTTTTCGTTTGTTTAGTGCATTGTGTTATTAAAAATTGAAAATACATAAAAAGAACAAAAATCTCTTTTGCGTTGATTGATTAGTGCAAATTGAAAACTTTTCGTTGTTATTAGTGATTAGTGAAGTTGAAAGAAATTTTTTTGTTTCATTAGTTGCATTAGAGATATCACTAATTGTCTTCTGATCATTTTGTTTGTGTAAAAAGCTCTCAACTCTTCTATAGCTAGCTTTCATCGAACGGAATGATATACTGTGGCATATAGATTGCATTTAGGAGTTTTTGAGACATCACATTCGTTAGGGCCTAAAAACTGAAACGTAATTGAAAATAAAATTTAAAATTTACTCAATTTACACTAAGGCAACATTGAAATCTAACGAAACACATTTAGAGGTCTAGGCTAGAGACGTGTTCTGGCGTCTTAAAACCTAGCAGCTGTCGTTCGCCTCTTGGCTTTAGATAGCGCTAGTACGGACTTGTGCTCCCCATACCATCGCGTATATAAAGGGAGACCCCACTAGGTTTCAATCCTTTATCCATAGGAAGCCAAGTATGCCGCCCTATACCCATGATACACCAGACACAGCATTCAGGGAGATTGCCTACACGTACGGAAAGTCCTTGGTTGATTTCTCTTTCATTATTGAAACCAAGGTGTATATTGCAGTTCACAGTTATTTGGTACACCCTTTTTCCTAGTATTCCTAAGCAGTCATTTTGATCCTATCTGACTCCCTAAATTTGAAAGGATCACCAAGCGCTTGTCCTTTCACGCTTGTGTCAAATCTGAAAGCGATAGAGTCACCTTTTCAATAGTTTCTCGACTCTTAAAACATGAAACGGTGAAGTTTCTTATTTTTCAATGTGGTAAAGAATTAATCACCCGCGATCACATGCCCTGTTAGATTTTTCTTGTTGACTGTTTGATCGTGTGTCTTGACTCTTTTTCAGCCCGTGTGTGTGTTTGATCTTTCTCTTTTGACGTTTTGCCACAGTGGCGGAACCCTCAGTTTCGTCTACTGGTAGTCCTTATATGGACGATTCATCAGAGGTTTCCCAATCCTCTGCTGAACCACAACAGCCCATTGTTTCTGAGTTTCCTGACGGGGGACCGGTTCTTTCTGAGCAACCCTTTGGGGGAACAGTCAAGTTCAATTGGCCCTTTTCTGATCCTTGGTCTGAATTGAGATTGGGATCTGAATTCCTTTCTCTTACATCGGGTTCACCCTTCGTAGCTGTTGTTTGTCCTCCTAGTCCTCGCCGTCTATTGCGAGATCTAGCGGCAGGCTCAACCATGAGTGATTCTAGTGAGGAAATCCCAACGTCTGGTGAAGACTATCAGCTCTTCCCTCGAATATTATTTCTAGGAGACAACTCTGAACAAGCTGTCACATCAACATCCAGTCCCTCATTACCAGCAGGGTATAGATCCCTGGGTCAGATTATTTCCGCCGCAGCCTCTATGGGAGTGTCAGCTCCTTCTCTGAGGCCAGCTGCTCCTTCATCGGGGGTGTCCCCTCAGACACCCATCACTTCTGTACCCACTCGGCCCACTGTCTCTGTCGCCGCATCTTCACCCACTGTTACGGCATCCTCTGCGAGGGCTCTGCTGCCTCCTGAAGACATTTATTTAGCAACTGCTATACCGGAGAACATCTCTCCAGAGGAGTATCGGTTGTCCCTCCAACAGTCGAACCTCGAGGTTGGACCATTCTCCCAAGATCCCAACCGTTCTTATTTTTCACACTATGCATAGGATGGTACCCCCGTGTATGCTTTTCCAGGTCAGTATGATGAGCACGGGGACATTTTACGTCTACCCGCTTCTGAGGCTTACTTCCATGCTCAAGGTTTACCCTATAACCAGGCTTATAACCCGCAAGGGAAACCTTTCCAAGGCCAACCTGTGAGCCAACCTGGCTATCCTTATGACCCACAGGGGCAGCCCACCCAAGGCTATCCTATGGGCCAGCAAGGGCCATCGTACAGTCCGCAAGGACAGTACTACAACCCTCCTGGTCAACCTGTGCAGCCTCAGCCGGGGTACCAACCGGGACTGGTCTATGGTCCTGGGGGGAAAATCCAGCCTTCTCAACCTATGCAACCATAGTATCCTGTTGTTTCCAACGTTGCATATCAGCCGGGACCATCCTATGGTCCTACTCCAGGCCAAACTGGTTACCAGCAACCACCTAGCTCTATTCCTCCACTGGGCCAACCGGTCCATCCGGTACAACTTGGTATTCCTCCACCAGGCCAAATGGTCTATCTAGTACAACCTGGTGTTCTGCCTCCAGGCCAACCGATTCATCCGGCACAACCTGGGGCTCCTTTACAGCCAGGCCAGCCTGTGCAATCGACTCAACTTGTTTACCCGGGGCAGTCCCGTTATCCAGGGCAGTCCCCTCATCTAGGGCAGCCCCCTCACCCAGGGCAGCCCCCTCACTCAGGTTAGCCTGCTCAATCAGGCCATCCCGTCCATCCTATTAACCCTTCCCAACAGCCGATTTATTCGACGCCGCAGCCAAATCAACAACTGCACCCTACTTATCAAGCCCCACAGGGTTCCACCTATCGGCAGCCGACGCACCCTCAGGGCGGTTATTATCCACATGGTCAATCTCAACCGAATTATAACCAGCCCCAAGGCTCTCAATATTATCTTCAACAACCCAGTTGTACTTATGCTCAGCAGCCAAATCCAAATGCTGCCTATACAGGGCTGACTCCTAACCAGGGTCCATACTCTGGTTATCAGCCCTTGTACGCTGGTTACCAGCAGCCAAATCAGTCTGGTTATACCACCTACCCCCCTTAAGATCAGAATCCTATGGGACAGAACCCATGGGGGTAAGGATATTCCCACCCAGCGTGGAGTACAGGTATCGGTTCGTATCCTGGGACTGGCATGTCGGTTAATCCGCCACTGCCGTTCCTGGCTACCTTGAAGTTGCCGGATGTTTCAAAATTGACCAATGATCTAATTTTACATAATCCTTATTGGCCTACGGTTCCTACCAAGATACCAGGTGATTGCCCCAAGTTTGAGGGTAAAGCTGGGGAGGACCCCCAAGCGCATGTGATGACGTATCATCTTTGGTGTTCATCTAACTCTTGGGTCGATGATTCAATTCATCTGCGCCTCTTCCAGCGCACTTTGACTGGAGCTGCTACTAAGTGGTACATCGAGTTGTCCCATGGCATTTTCTAAGATTTCAACTCTTTAGCCATGGCTTTTCTAACGCACTTTCAATTACTAGTTCGCTATGAAGCCAGGACGCACCTCCTGACTTCTTTGAAGTAGGACAAGGCCACTCACATTTCTGATCACATTCACGAGTGGCGGTGCCGTCGTAGACTGATCAAGTTTCATATACTTGATCAGATACTGACTCACTGGTTCACCACCTCCTTTGTGAACAAAATCTCTCAGGATATTGTGATGGGAGCGTGTGTGATGGAGGAACAAGCCATTGCGCGTGCCCAATAACTGGATCTTGTATATTCTCAGTCTGGCACGCTTTATGATATCTTGCCTGATGCTCCACGGCCCGGAACCACTAAGGCTCCACCCACCCCTGTGGTGGATGTTTTCATTGGTTCCGTCTCTCAGAATTCGAAGAAATCTTCGAATGGGAAGCAGAAGTCTAACTCATCCCATAATTCTGCTTCTCCCACCCCTACCGATTCTGGCAAAACTGCAGAGGTTAATGTCGTCTAGGCCAATCCTATGGAGAAAACCTCCAAAGGGAAGAAGAAGGGCAACGGTAAATCCAAATCCGACGCCCCAAATCTAGAATCCAAATCTTGTACTGAGGATGGTTCTCAGCGTAAGCCGAAGTATCCCTGCCTCATTTGTGAAGGAGACCACTATACCAAAGATTGTCCACGACGATCTGAAGTTAGTCAACTTCTCAAAGGCTCTAAGGGAACTCCAGTAGTTCTCAACGAACCATTCCCCTCTCAACAGACCCAGATGGTTGAACAACCGTCACCTTCTGCACCATTTGGGTCCCAAGTTTTCATGATGAATGGTGTTGCACCTGTTTCTATCGCTACTCGTTCGAAGGATTACAATGAATCGCGACAAGCACCAGGGAAGGTGGTTGCAGATGGACTGCCTCCCCCACCTATCTCTGGTTCATTGGAAATCGAGAGACCTACCCCTGAACCTGTTGTGAAGCCACCTTCTAAAGGTGTTTTACAGAGATCTTCTTATAATCCAAACGCCCCTGCCGCTCAGCACTATAGCATTGTTGAGGATTTCGCATAGGCGCCTTCTGCCATGTCTGTGCTAGAATTTCTTCAGAGTTGTCCTTCACAACGAAAGACTTTACTACCTACAATCGGTGGCATTGATCTCTCCGATTCGAGCCTTCTCACCTTCGATTTAGATAATTTCACCCCTCGACTTCCACATCAGATTGCGTTGGTTATTCAAGTCGGGATTAATGGTCTTAATATCCATAGGGCCGTTGTCGATGAAGGTGCCTCAACTTGCGTCATGTCATCCGCTTGCTGGAAGGCCATTGGCTCTCCAGCCCTTTCGTCATCTCCCAATGCCCTAGAGGCATTTGATGGTCAGGAATCTAAACCCCTGGGTGTTCTCGAGAGTTTAGCGATCACTTTACAGGGGAAGACTGTCAATGTAGAAGTAGAAGTAGTGGATGCCAAACTCAACTACAATATACTTCTGGGCCGCAGCTGGACCCATGCCATGTTATGCGTGCCGTCCACCATTTTTCGACTCCTTAAGTTCCCTCACGAGGGAAAAATTGTCATGGTGGATCAGTTGTCCTTCTTCACCTCTACCTCTGAGAACAACATGCCATACGTGGATCAGATTCAAAATCCCCCGGACAGTGTAGGGCCTAGTCTCTTCAAAGACCCAGTCCTCATGGGTATTTTTCCCGTACCACCACCACACACCGCTCAAGTTAACATGATTTCCAGGTTTGATGACCCCTGGCTTATCCCTACGCCTAAGAAGGTGTTTGAGTTTGGAGAATCAATGCCCTTAACTCTAGTAGAGATTAGCTACTATGAAATTGTTGCTGCATCTGATCCTCCACCTCCTCAGCATGCTCCGTTGAGCATGGCTCTCGACACTTATTCTCAATCCCCCTGGCTTGGTCAGGCTAATTCACCTGATCTTCTCAAAGAGACGTTTCCATCTGATGAAGCCATTTTTGAAATGATGTCTCTAGAGGAGCTGCCATGGAGCGATGGACGTCATCGTTCCTCTTTTATGGCTAGCTTGGGGGCAATGTCTGAATGTCTAGAGCGTTATGCATCTCAGGTTCCTACTCCTCCTCTTCAAATGCCCATTTTGATGCATGAGGTCTTTTCGGAGGGAAACCTGAGTAATATCACTCAAACCATCCCCATCAACATCTCTGTTAAACCGGGGATCGTTGAGAATATTCACATGGGAGTGACCTGTTCTCCCGATGAGATTCAGGTCTATACGAATCTTTTCAAGGAATTCAGAGATGTGTTCACCTGGACCTACGAGGAAATGCCTGGGATTGATCCCAGTATCGTAGTGCATCAGATTCCAACCTACCCAGGAGGGAAGCCCGTGCGCCAATGCTTACATCCCATGCATCCTCGGAAAGTCGCCGCAATTAAGGCAGAAGTTGAAAAACTTCTGAACACGGGCTTTATTTATCCCATCCCCCTCACAAAATGGGTTTCCAACATTGTCCCTGTCGATAAAAAGCAGGGTACGATTAGAGTTTGTGTTGATTACCGCGACATCAATCGCGCCTGTCCAAAGGATAATTATCCCACTCCGTTCATAGACCAGATCATCGACGAATGTGCTGGAAGTGAGATTTATTCTTTGATGGATGGTTTCTCTGGGTATAATCAGATCAATATTGCACCTGAGGATCAACACAAGACAACATTCATCTGTCCGTGGGGTACTTTCGCCTACAAAAAGCTCCCGTTCGGCTTGAAGAATGCTGGAGCCACTTTTCAGCGTGCGATGTCCTACACTTTTCATGATATTCGCCATATCATTCAGCCTTATCTGGATGACTTGCCAGCTCATTCAGCTAGGTGAGAGGACCATCTCGAGCACCTCCGCCAGATCTTTGTTCGTTGCAGGTGCTACAATATTAGGCTTAATCCTCATAAATGTGTCTTTTGCGTTGATTCTGGCCGTATTTTAGGATTCATAGTCTCAAAAGACAGGATTCGCCTTGACCCTTTAAAGGTTGAGGCTATCATTAATCTCCCATCACCCTCCTCCCTATATCAGTTACAAAATCTGCAAGGGAAATCGAATTTCCTTCGACGCTTTATCCCGAATTATGCCGAGGTGGCCAAAGGATTCATGCGCCTATTAAAGAAAAACGTTCCCTTCCACTGGGATGAAATTGCTCAGCAATCCTTTCAGAAGATGAAGACGTTGCTTGTCAATGCTCCTTTGCTTCATCCTCTGGACTACCACCGCGACTTCACTTTATATCTCGCCGTTGCATTTAGCACCATAGCCATGGTCTTGGTGCAGGATGACGATGACGGTAATGAACATGTTGTTTATTATCTGTCACGGAACCTTCTCGATCCGAAAACGCATTATGCTCATGTCGAGAAGTTGGCGTTAGCTGCAGTACACGTTGTGCAGTGTTTTTGCCATTACATCCTCTTGCGTATGATAACAGTGGTTTCGGATTGCAACCCTATGACGTATATTCTCTCTCGACAATTACTGGGGGGAAAATACTCCAAATGGATTGTCATCCTGCAGGAGTTTGACTTAGAGTTCACTACTGCTAAGTCAACCAAATCACTCGTTTTCATGGATCTTATATGCTCTCTCCCAACAGACTCTGCTCCTACGCATTTCAAGGATCATATCCCGGACGAAACTCTCTTCCTCATTAGTACTCATGACCCTTGGTACGGTGACATAATTGTGTATCTTTAGACCTCAAAATTTCGATCTGAGTTGGATAAAGCTGCTCGCCATCGGATTCGGCATCAGTCCCAACCCTACCATATAGTAGGAGATACCTTATACCGCATTGGAGTAGATTCGGTGCTCCGCTGGTGCCTAACCTTGGAAGAGGCTGAAAGGGTCCTAAATGACTGCCACAGTGGTGCCTGTGGTGGGCATATGTCCGGATATGCTACTGCCAAAAAAATTCTGCGAGCAGGTTATTTCTGGCCATCCATATTCAAAGACTGTATCATTGCAGTCCGTAAATGTCGTGCGTGCCAGATTTTTCAGCGCAAGATGCGCACGCCGCCTCTCCCTTTACATCCTGTTATTACCTTCGGCCCTTTTGTGAAATGGGGCATGGATTTTATGACGTGTAACCCTCACTCGGCCGGGGGGCATGCGTATATAATTGTCACCATCGACTACTTCACCAAGTGGGCCGAGGCGATGCCTACACTAGCCGCTGACGGTAAAACGACTGCTCAATTCATATTCAACCATGTTATTGCATGTTTCGGGGTTCCTCAGGCCATCGTTACCAACCATGGTACTCATCTCCGAGATTATATGATGGCTGAGATGACTTCAAAGTTGGGCTTGCGTCACGACAGCTCAACGCCATATTACCCTCAGGCGAATGGTCAAGTTGAAGCAGTGAACAAGGTTCTGGTCACTATGCTTCAGCAAACAGTTGGTATTCACAAATCCAATTGGCATCTCCAACTGTTCTCAGCTCTATGGGCATACCGAACATCTGCAAAGAGTGCAATTGGATTCACACCATTTCAATTGGTGTATGGTCTGGAAGCAACTCTTCCGGTTGAATGAGAGATTCCTTCGTTGAAATTAGCTGTGGAACTTCTACCTGATACTTCTGCTGAGGAAGAGCGTCTTCTGTATCTGGAACGGTTAGATGAAACTCGTCGTCTGGCTGCTTTAGTTATTGAAGCACAAAAGAAGAGGGTCAAAACTCACTTCGATCAATCTGTTTCCCCCCGTTCCTTTATCGAAGGAGACCTTGTCCTCCTGTATGATCAAGCACATGATAAGATTGGGGCCGGTAAGTTCCAGCCTATGTGGCATGGGCCCTATATAGCGAAACAATTTTTGAAAAATGGGGCTTACGAGCTTATAGATTATGAGGGAATTCTGCTGGCACAACCCATAAATGGGCTATACCTCAAAAAATACTATGCTTGAAGTGATTTCTTGGTGTGGTGTGTGTACATAGATGTGTGTTTTTCATTTGTGTGCATGTGTGGTGTGGTGTGCCTTGTAAACATCTTTCTGCTGATCGGGTCTTCCTGGTTGTGCAGATGTCCATTCATCCATTTGTTGGCTTCACGAATAGTGCCTCCTGCAGTACCAGGAATCTGTCTTCGGCAGCTTGGGTAATCTATGATCCTACTGGTGAGTTGGTCAACCTGCAAGGTGTGTGTCTAGGACGTACTACGAATAACATCGCGGAATATAGTGTTGTGTTAGAATTATTAACCGAGGCGGTAAACTTTGGTATCCGTGAAATGCTTGTGTATCTAGATTCGCAACTTGTAGTGTTACAGCTGAACAGACACTATTCGGTAAGAAACCCGTCCATTTTGCGTCTGTATCTGCGTATTCGATTACTGGAAAGGAATTTTGACTACATTACTTATCAACATATACCCAGGCATTTGAATACATTAACAGATGCGGTAGCTAATTTTGTGTTAGACAGACATTTGTGCAATTTGTAAATCATCATCACATGTGAAGAAAGATCCATCCAGAAATAGATATGCATATATATATAGATATCAAAATATTTACATAGCATGTGTCACATAAAATCAAAAATATACATAATCATCTTAATACATCCGAAGACGATATGTCTCTCAAAAAATATGTGTGGTAAAAGCCCTAAGAGTCTAATCTGCATGGTGCTCATGATAACATGTAACTGCACACACTAAGCGTCTCAGAAGTTGGTGGAGTCAACTAGGCACTCCCACCATATGTCGCTGGTACTCCATCGGTACATCCGCCAGCCAGGCATAGTCTGGGATCCCTCGGGCAATACCCTCGAGATTCTGGATCAACTCCTCCCCTCCTGTACTCTCCTCCTGAGGATCAGGTGTGAGAAGAGTCCTCCGTGTGATTGGAGACATACCGGCTGGTCTCTCTGGGCCCACATCTACATACATATAGAATGTGTCAGGACGAACGTGTATTAACAAAAAAAATCATAAACATAAAAAATCAAAAGAAGAGGTCATACCCAACTCCTCGTCCCAATCATCTCCTTCTGGCAGTGGGATATCTGGGTCCCCGGTGAAATTGGTTCCTGCATATGGCTAGTCCTCCACTACGACCAATTGGCACCGCAACCACCCAAAAAATCCAGCCTCCAGGACATCTGTTGGCCTCCTCCAGCTCTGGGCATTAGTGCTTCCCAGCAAGCCATTCTTAGCTCTCGTGGAATTGGCTCAGCTACTATGGCCCCTTAGCCTTGGGAGATTGGTAATCATTCTAGAATGAACGATACCAGGATGGAACCATAGCCAAACTGTTTCAGTTTGGCTTGCTTGCACTTCGTAAGCTGTCTCTTCATGTTTATTGTTACTGCTGTAGCCCAGTCAAACAATAGGGGACTCATGCACTCTGAGGCCAGCAGGAGTTGGGCCTTTGTGGCCTCATGTGGTGCCTGTGACCCTGCAGCCCGCCTGATGGTATGTAGAACTACCCTTAGTGCCAGATCGGGGATGGTATGGATATCCACCTTTTTACTCCCTGATCCCATTTGTGCCCTTGGGCACACTCGTGCCATCACTTTCTCCATCTTCTCACCGGATGGTTTGCTCCCAGTCAAGATGGGCACCGGACCTCTGCGAGACAGTCCGGTTATGAAGTACACATCAGAAACCTCCAGTTCCAACACATGGTCTCGTAACTTGAATACTTGTTCCTGTTCATCCCAAATACTGATCAGATACTGGAGGAGATTAGGCTGAGCTCATAAACAGGGTGTTAGGAAGAACTTCTTTAGCCCACAGTTTCTGAGGGCATTCATGCAAGCCTCATTTTCTATGGCCTGTTCATCCTCTTCCTGATGCTCTCTTTCTTTCCACTCAATCACCATTTTGCTCGATTTCCTGCATCGACATGGTCATAAACCTTTAATTAGATCTCTGGTGGGCTTCAAAATTCATTCAAATTGATTAAAATCTCGAATTTTTAGGCGGAAAATTGGGTTCGGCCGCTGGCGCGGCTGGTTTGTGAACAGTCGCACCAGGTGGCGCGAGCCCTTTGCATATAAAATCCCATTGGTGCGGGTCTGTGCCCGATACCCGCGCCAATGAGCACAGCCCTAAAAATTTAAAAAGTTGCCACAGAAGTCTAATGCATGAGGGAAAACTATTAAAAAGCAGATTGAAATGAAGTACAGGGAAGCGCCTCTTACCTGTAACAGACGAGGATCTGAATGGTAAACCGGATCTGTTGCAATCACCGTTAGAAGTTTGCACACCAAATGGACCACTGCTACTTTTCACCAAGGTAAATAGTAAAAGTAATTTTCTTTTTTACCATTTTGACATATTTATAACTTTTTCGACACGAATTAAGTTTTAAAAGTTATTTTTCTCAAATATTTTAATATATTATGTCGAAAATGGGTTTTACACTTGCTTGGTATGTGCAGCAACAGGTTTTACATGACTTGCACGGTGAAACGAGTTATATTTTATACTTTTTCGGACTAGGTAAATACACAAAAAATTCACTTTGGAGTCATCTTTCAGCTCTTTTCTGACTCTCTAAACATGAAAAGATTGCCGAGGCCCTCGTCTTTTCGATCTTGTTAAAATGGACATGAATCAACATCTACCCAGTATATGTTTACCCCTTTTTCGGGCTGGGATAGATTGATTACGAAAAAGGAATACCCTAGCCTATCGTGACTAGGAGGTTTCCTCGAATATTGTTCTCTACCTTTTCGGGTCTGAGGAAATATTTACGAAAAGGGACCTCTGGAGTTTACTTTTCAGCTGTCTTTTCAAACTCTCTAAACATGAAAAGACGCTGAGTTCTTCCTTTGTCAGACTCACTAAAACCTGATGACATCGGACTTAGTCGAAAAGACGCTATTCGAGTCGCTCCTTCCTAGGGTTTGTTAAATGTACTAGGATGGACTTATATCACAAGCATATGCTATCCCCTTCAAGCTTGTTATCAAAATAATTGGGGTACCTACCAGAAATGGTTGGGGAAAAATGGAACCAGCATCATTGTCGTGTCAGCAGTATGTCGCTCTTGAACATGGCACTTGTCTGCATTCGTGTCGGGTTGGGGACATCTCATCTCGTTTTTCACTTGCCTCCGTGGGTTTGGATAATCCCTTTTGACCTCTCATCTGCTCATTGCCTCGTCACCATGACCTCTGATCCGTTGATGTCAAATACTGCCAAAACCACTGTCGTGCAGTTATATGTTCAAGAGAAGTTGACCTCTGCAAAGTATCAACCTTCCTCTGATTCTCATATGATCCTGATTCACAAAAACATCATGTTTCTCTGTCTCGTGTCGATGATGTGGGAAACATTATGGCCCACCTTCGATCAAGGTCAATTCCTGCCGACTTCAGCCCATTATCCACGAAGCTAATCTAGAGACCTCCTTTATGGTACCTTGGAGCCTGCATGCCTCAATGGTAGGTTCGTCACATTCGACGCGAGGTTTTCATCATTGGCCTCCGATCGAGTGATTCTATGGGTGTTCGACGTCAACTCATTGATTCACATGCCGTAGATTGTACCTGTAGTACCTTGAGGGCCATTTTCATTATTGGTGGTTCCTCTCACATCTGTTAACAACTTTCATTATTGGCTGGTAATCAAACGATGTTCTTGCATGTTCGACTTCAGCTCACATATTCGCATGCTCGAACTTGTACTTTGTTCGGGTCAAGATGGAGCGCAAGACCTTGGATTGTGTCTGTTGTAATCCAGGCTGCGATATTGTGGATTATTATCATTATATACATGACTCACTGATTGGATGGCTGCGACCATACCTGAGTCTATTTATCGATCCTCATTGGATGGCTCCATCCATGCCTTGGATCTCGATTATTGCATACTCTGTTATGGATGGCTGCACCCATACCATGCATATATATCATGTATCTAAGACATCAGTTGTATTTTTCTCCGCAGGTTTTCCGATGGTGGTGTTTTCAGTTGGCATGTTCTCGTAAAGCATTTCACCCCTCTCTCTCTTTCGGGCCTCATGCTTTAGGGGGCATCTGTTACACAGTAATTTTTCACTGTCCCTACCATTCCCCATCCCACACATTGGAGGGCTCATTCTGTGACCTGTGAGTAGAGACAAGACTTGCAAACACTTTCATCGCATCCCTCTGAAGATGAGCTTCCTTTTCCCTGAAGACATCTCCCTGCAAAAACCCCTAAAAATAGATATTTTTCCATTGGCGCGGTTCCATAGTTCAGCCCTCGCATCAGGGGGGCAAATCCTCCAAAGAGGGCGTGCCAATTGGCACTTTGTCATAGAGCCGCACCCGCACCAGCCATATTAAGAGGTGTTTTTAAAAAAATAAAAGGTGGAAGTTTCGTCCTAACAAATTCCTGGACTGATTTCTATCTTGAGTTAGGAGGTTTGGCTGCGGATCTCCATAGAGAGGAATTGGTTTGCCACCTCTCATGGAAGCTTCCGTGATGATACAGCCAATCCCATAATTATAGGGATCCCAAGTCCCCTTCCGCCTTCTATAAAAGCTTGCTCTTCTCCATGGCAAGCTAATCTCCAAGTTCCCAAGAGCTATCATACCTTTATGCTACAAGAGCCTTCTTGATTTCCTTAAGGCCAAATCCAAGCAAGGAGACTATTGTCAAGTACCTGGAGAGAGAGGCTTGTCCCATCCTTGACAGGCTTATCGAGACATGTTGTGCTGACGACCCATCAAAGGAGAATGCTGCGTCGAAGCTTTGGTTGTATTCTTCTTTTGACTCATTAATGTTAAGCGACTATTGGTTATGGTTCCACTCTTGTTCTTGATTATGTTCATGAGTTATGTCCTCTTCGACTGACATATAGTTGTATATACTGGATTTTATGCTTGCGTTTGTGTTGTTTCTTGCATGTGCAGGTGTCTAGTCATAGAGATCGTGAGGATTGTGATCTGCCAGGGAAAAGGAACGGGAGCACCATCTCTTCTACAAACGACAGCGTTGGATTCCAGTTAAGCCTTCCTCACAAGTCGATTTATTTACAATTATGAACCTGCACTGTAGCGTGTTCGATTGTTTCTAAACCTGATCTGGGCTAGTAGGGATCGCCTCTGTCCGCAGAGGGGATTTACCTCTCCAACACAAAGCAATGAAGATGACCTACCTTTTTTAGATTCTATGTTTTCATCTTTCATGGAAGCTTCTTGATCCGTCACTCTTCTCAAGCTCAATACATGCTGCTACCAACGTTTGATTACTTGTAGAGACAGTCAAGATACCCTGACAAGCATAAAATCAATACAAGAATAAAACAATTACAATCTATCTAACTGATCAAGGAATGCTAGAAATCTCATTATGAATGTAAACAATAGTGGAAGATAAACATCATTTGCATTTTATTATGATAAAGACAGGGGGAGTTTACAACCAAGCCTTGATGTTGAGTCTCTCCTTCGGCAGGAGGATCCAAGCACGTTTGTGACACCCTCATATAGAAAGGTATAAGATCTCACTATGTTCTTAACACACAAAAACAATAACACTCTGCTCTATTCTCCCAAAGCTATAATTGCTTCTTCTCTCTATGATTCCTGCTTCTAACTAGATAAATAAGGCAGTAGAGGTGAAGGAGGTATCCATATATAACAATGGAGGAGGAGGATATGGGCCCTAAAATAATGGGAAAGAAGCTTATCCTTTGGAATAGTTCCCTTTTTATGGGAAGAAGAATCCCAAAGGGGAATTCCTTGGCCATATCCTCAAAAATAATTTCCATCTCTCTGCTTCGCGACGCTTCTACTATGGAAACTTCATT
Source organism: Pinus albicaulis (assembly GCA_034641835.2). NCBI lineage: Eukaryota > Viridiplantae > Streptophyta > Pinopsida > Pinales > Pinaceae > Pinus > Pinus albicaulis. Next base: position 1,463,242,301 of record CM076578.1, on the reverse strand, counting down.
TCTATTTTAATTTTTTTTCCAAAAGAGGATCGACGCAGGTTACAAATTAAGACAGAGTGCCGATCGTCATGGTTCAGACATTAAGACAGAGTGTTGATCGTCGCGAGGCTTAGTGAAAATGTCTGCTATCAGTGCGGGTCAGAGACTGAGACAAAGCACCATCCTTGAAACTAGGTTTTTATAGGGATCTTCTGGAAACGTTGTAAAGGGAGATGGATTGGCAGACAAAGTATGGTTCAGGGCTATGTATTCTATGCTTGGAAAGTACACAAGGGTCACTATATGAGGAGCTTTAGTCATTCAAAAAAATATAAATAACTTTTGTGAGAGGTAGTTCACATAAAACCTTTGCGTAAAAGGAAATTGGTTGTGTTATTTGAAAAGGATTTGGTATTCATGTTATTTCTTGAGGAAATATTACAAATCTCTCTCATGTGTGAAATGATAGAATAATATTTTGTATTGCATGCATAATAGCTAGTGAGTTAGCTATCTTTTGGAAAAAGAATAATTATTGTGTTAAGTTCCTTGGAAAATAATTATATATATTTTTATGTGAGGAATAATTTATTGTCTTAGAACTCTTTAAAAAGAATAGAAGAGAGAAATATATCCTTGTATTCATTATTGAATTATATTCTTGGAGAGGAAAATTAGTAAACACATGCTTTATTATGTAAGATTATTTAGAGAAACATATACGCTTCCATGCATGGAAAAAGTATAGTTTGGGGTATTAGATTTCTAGAGAAATGGAAGATGCAATCACATGATATTGATTGTGGTAACCTTATTTTGGGAAAAATAATATATATTTTATAAGGGATTAGCTATGCTATTAACTTTATTTTGGAATAATACTAGGCATAGTTATTGGGTTAGATCTTTTGGATGAGAGGGAAATGCCCCTTTGCATGCATGAAAGAATAAATGGTATGTGCTTGACCCCTTGGAAAAGAAATCGGTTTATTTTTCCATGAAATATTTATTTATTTTTCTTTGGAAAGAAATATATGTTTTACATGTAAAAAGAAAAAGCTATGTTATTGTATACACAAAATTATAACTAGCATGTTAGCTTTGTTTGAAATAGAGTTGGCATTTTTATACATAATAACCATTGTGAATATCTTTTGTGTGGAAAAAATGTTTTTGGGAAAGAACCTACATTCATACGCATAAGTATAGAATATATTTTGTGAATACCTTTGGAAAATAAAACATAAGAGTAGGCACAAAGAAAATTGCTTGTTGGGATAGTTATCTTGAAATATTGTTATGCATTTGCATGTCCAATATTTTATCGAGTATGTTAGTTTTCGTTTGGAAAGAATATGAAAGTGCATGCAAGATTTTGTTAGCATTTGTCAGAAATATGATGCTTGATAGTGATTTATTTAGTAATGCATGTGAAAGGATTTCATGACATTTCGTTTATATTTTATGCATGCATACAAATATTTGTTTAAGTGTCACAAAAAAAGATTGATTATTGGTTTATTAATATTTTATCTAATCATGGTATCAAGTGTCCTAAAGACATAAATGGTAGGAAAGGAAAGTGACTTGAGCAAATAATTCTTCATGTTGAGCATTATGGTAGATAAACATTTGTTAGCCCATCGAGGTTTAGGAACTCGAATTGCAGGATGACCCACTAATAGAAAAAATTCTACCACAAAGACAAAGATTGAGAATTCGTCGGTAAATGATATCATTATGCATTAGGGGAATTTTGAGGTATAAAATGGGCCTCCTAAGAAAAAGGTACAACCAAAATAAACTTTTTAAGAACGAATAGGATTGAAGGTCATGATGTCAACCATGGGGGATGATTCACCATTTTTTATGTAAAAGGGTAAAAATATAAAAAAATAATAAAATAACAAAACTACTTTTTCAACTCGTACATTCAACTTATCTCCCAAAGTTTTTACTCAAATTTTGAGCAGGAGTAATCATTGTATGAAAATTTTAATTCTTCATCCAAGGAGTACCCATGTTGCATACTTTCAATGGACCCTTCTACATGAAAAATTAGAAATACATTAAAAAACGTGATTGCAATCACATTTTTCATGTATTTCTCATTTTTCGTGTAGCAAGGTACATCGAAAGTATGCAACATGGGTACACCTTAGATGAGCAATTAAATTTTGTATCCAACGAGTACTCCTGCTCAAAATTTAAGTAAAAACTTTGGGAGATAAGTTGAAAATATGAGTTGAAAAAGTAGTTTTCTCTTTTTTCCCTCTAAGATTTGATTATGTAATCAAATCATATTTTATTATTTCCACTATTATTTCATAATTTCTTTAGGAGAACCATTTTAGACCTAAAAAATCCTGTAACGATTGTAATAGCTTATACCTAGTTATGTTTCATTTAAGATTATTTTTATATGTAATTTTTATGTCAATCGTAAAGTGACTGACTCCCTTTTAACCATTGAGTGAGGGGTGAAAACCCTCACAAGCGTTTAATAATAAAATTAAAAATTTGATGGTTTTCACCCTATGGAGTTTCCAAGCTATATTTGTGTCTAATGATGTGACTGTTCATTGTGTTATTTTCATGATGGTAATTTCATTCATGATGTGAAGTTTATATTATAAATTATGTGATTTATTAATTGATTTAAAATGATTTGGGATTGATGCATAGTTATAGCAGGAAATTTAAGCTAATATGCTATAACAAGGAGAGTTAATGGTTGTGTAGCTCACTATGCTTTTTACTAAATATTTGTCTAGGTGATGATGATGGTTATTCTTATGGTTAATGAGGGAATATAGAAAATTACACATTGGTAGATGTTGAAAAAATTTCCTAACTCCGTGCATTTTTCGGTGAGGTTACTAGAGTATGTTACATGGAATCATGTTGTTGTCTTTTCCATGGTAACCCTATAATAAAATCCAATGAAATCACTTCCCATTTCCATTTAGAAATGGGTAATGGGTTCAAAAAAAAATCAAGATGTTGGTGTTCCACCTTAACTTGTTGACATTCTAAGCATTTATTTAAGTACTCTCCTACCTCCTTTTTCATGCGTGGAAAAACAATTTTCTTCCTTACTGTTGTTATCATATTTTGATATCGAGGATGACATGCATATGTTTTGTTGTGATAATCTTATCGTATCATTTATTTTATATCACTCACATTGGGAACATACAATATATTTTTGTACGTTACCAATATTTCAAAATTTTTAGCATATCCTGGAATTTCTGTGAGCTTCAAAATTTGTTGAATTTCGAGGTATTTAGGATATCTATTTATTGAATTTTTAACATACTCCACAAAATATGTAATAGTACTGAAATCAGCGATATCACCATTAAAACATTTTCTTGTATAATTAAGGCTTATGCTAACATTTTTTCTTTACCGTTTATGTGTTTAATGAAAAATTGAAACTCATTGAGGAAGGCCAACAATGTTTCCTATCTAGCATTTAAGTCAGGTTGGTTAAAATGATATTCAAATTGATATGATTTTTCAGCAAAGTAAATATATTCCCTAACAGGTAGTGTCTCCACATCTTTATTGCATGTATTATTGTAGACAGTTCTAAATCATATACAACATAATTGTTTTCGTGCATTTTAAGTTTCATAGACTCATAGGCTAATACTGCATTTTTGTACATCAATGCTCCCCCAAGACCTTCCAAAAAAGAATTTGTGAATACAATTAATTCCTTTTTTGGGTCTTTAAATTTTAGTATGGGAGCTACTATTATTAATTGTTTTAATTTGTCAAAAGTTTCCTCGCAGTTGGCTGTCCACTCAATTTTTTTTCCCTTTCTTCTACATGGATGTAATAGCACAAGACGACTTAGAAAATCCTTTTATAAATCATCGGTAATATCTTATGATTCCGATACATGAGTAGATGATTGAGACATCCTTAGGTATGGGTCAATTCAAAATAGCTCTAACTTTATAAGGGTCAATCGAAAGTTCCTCCTTTGAAATGATGTGACCCAAACAATCTATTTTGCCTTTATAGAAATCCCATTTCCTAAGTTTCGTATATAGATGATGTTATCTTAAATTTTATAGCAGTAATATCAAATATTCTTTGTGGACTTATTCATTCTTGGAATACACTAAAATATCATCTATAAACACCAATAGAAAATTATGAAGATAATTATGAAGTACGTTTTTCATTAGAGACCAAAGGGTGTTGGTGCATTAGTAAATATTTTGGAGAGATAAGTATAATTTTTTTAAATATTTTGTTTGAGGTTGAATGTTGAGAGTTTTGAAGTGATTTTTTGGAGTGATAAGGTGAAATTATTTTTGTAATTTGGAATGATCAGTGTTTGTAAATTTGAGTGATAAGGGAATATTTTTAAAAGAGAAACTCATTGTTGTATTTCTTCTAAGAGGTTGAGTCAGTTTTGAAAACAATTTGCTTCCAAGGAGTTCTAGAACTTTGTATTATTATTCCTTGATAAGTTTTAACCACAATGTTGTAATGATGAAGTTTTATGTACTCAATAAATAATAAAAACATATCCTTTTTGCGCTGTTGAAGTGTCCTATAGCCTCTCAAAATTGAATAATGGGATCTTAGATACACCATGAGTACGTTTGTGATGGCGCATGATTCTTGATATTGCTTGTTTTTTGTGTGTCTTTTTTTCGACACTCTCTTTGTAACATGGCACACATGGAGTACACAAAAAGTTAAACAATTGCATGCACATAATAAATTCTCTTCAAGCTCATGTAATCAATCATACATAAGAAAAATACAAGCAAACAAGAAGCTACAACACATAATCAAAGATATCAAGTTGTCAACATTAGCATGCAAAGAAGGTTATACATCAACATGAAACCATGTTAATGAAGTTATCATCTGCGTCAACAATCAACTACATCAACAACATTTGCATCAATTCAAAAGAAATTTTTGCAAAATGTAAATGCACCATTTTTTGTAAGAATCAACTCATCCCAAAATTGTAACATGCAAATCATAATTTGTAAGTTAGCTAGTAATCAAATTCAAATCAATTCAATTTGAATTGTAACGGTGCATTCTTAGTTGAATCTAACACCCAAGATTTCAATTGATAGGGGGTAACTTAGGTCAACTGAGTCAATTATTTTCAATTGAGTCATGAAATTCATTTGAACTTTTCATCAAATAATTGTAAGAAATTCTCTTGGTTGAATTTTTTATAGTATTCAAAACACTTATTTTGCAAAGAAGTTAGATCAAATGAGCAAGTTCAAGCGAGTGCAAAGTGAAAGTGAAAAATTTTAAGGGAATAAGCAAGCATGACATTCAATCAACAATCAAACAAAAATCAAGCAAGCGAGTTCAACTATAAAGAAAGTAAGCGTGAGTTCCAACATTCAATTTTTCAAGCGAGCGTGAAATTATAGTGACGATCAATAAAACCAGTTCAAGTGAGATATCAAGAAAGTTAAAAATCAAGCGAGTGTGATAAACTAAATCATGCAGGTGTGAGCTCATGCGATGTCGCATGGAGAAAAAAATTTAGTTGTTACATGTTCTTAACAATATGATCCTATTATTTGTAAAAAATCCTATGCTGGTGGATTAATTAAATTGAAGTGGAATTCTAGTGGGGGTCCCACTTTTGAGACAAGAACACCAATATCAAAATTTTCCCATGAATAAGTGAGCACACCAAGAATTATTTGGACCCCAGATCAACCAATTCCATAAAGGTCAACATGGTCCCATATAACTAGCTTCATCACACATATTTGGGCCCTAAAGTATCTTAAGTGAAACTTGAATCTCCCTACATCATAAATTTATCTTTCAAATTATATGGGCATAATAAGAATGAGGTTATAGCAGATAGAGCATGGTTTTGAGAATTTAACACCTTCATGCTTATAACAAAAATGATTAATGGGAAAGGGATAAAATGTTAGTGCTTCAACTTAAGGAATGGTTCTAAAGCCTTTATCATATAATGAAGGGTTCGGAATGGAAATTTGGCAATGATTGGGATCTATGCATATATCATTATGGGATGTGGAATAAAACCTCCTGTCAAGAGTCAAGGGAAATGGGAGCATTGATACCAGTCATAGTCATAGAGTACAATTATAAGGAATAGTATGCGATTTTTCATAGGGGATGAGGAAAAAGTTGGATGTGGTTTAATCAAGCAAATTAAAAAATATATATATGGAATTTTCCCAAATAAAATTAATACTAGCGAACCAGAGAAGAGTAGCATTTCGGATTTTTGAGAGAAAATAGATAGGATACATAATAATTGTTCATAGATTTGAGGTAATCTTGGTCAACTCTATGTGTTGTAATTTTTTATTCCAACACGTGGATTTTCTATTGTAGTTATTATTCCATGTCATGGTAATTAAATAATTCATTGGCATCTTTCATCTCCTACTAAATCAATGAAATGGAAAAACTAGTAGTGACTCGGCCATTTTATATCAAAATAGGTTTAGTAAAAGTACTTGTTGGGACTTATTTCATATTTCCTTGTAAAAAATCAAGTCCTCTACTTATTTAAGCTTCCTCAACTTATGGAAATATATAAGTTGAATATATTGCCTTATTGGCTTTATTGAACTCAAGAATTGTATCATAGAGTAGTCCATAACATATTGCATATCATTTGTGGCCTAATATTTTATGGTCCTAATCCTTGAGGCTAATGTTAATTGAATTTTCTAAAATAATTAAAAATATATATCTTTAAATATTATCTAGTATCTTATCCTTATCTATAATCAACATAGATCCATCTTAAGTATGGATCTAACATGAGGAGAGAGGGACCAAATTTCTTTGAATGCAAACTTTTTAGACGGAAAAATACAATATGCTATTTTACATTGTTTAAATTATATTTGTAATGCTAAAAAGAGTATATATAGGACCAAATAAAATTTTTAACAAAAAATCTTAATTTCTTTTCTATATATAGATATATATCAAGTTGATATAGACATAAATAAGTTAACATAACTCTTCAAATAGTTTATTTAAATCTCTTGTTGAAATATTTTTGAAAAGTATAAGATTTAAACATCTCATTTACACATCTTTTTTACTTCTAATTACTTTACAACATATTATTATTTTAGGATTATAACTCACATTATTTTTCTCAATCATCATTTTTAATTGTAATTTTATTTTAAAGGGGCATGCATGGACAAACAAACTCACACTGAAGGGTAAAAGAAGCCTCTCGGCTAAATTACTTAAAGTGATTTAGAAATAGTCTACTTAGTAGAGAAATATGTTTGACAACATTCTTATGTTCAAGGATGAATCAATAAGTTAAAATTATATCTTTTAATATGAAATTTTATATATTTGAAGACATGGAATCTTTATATGGATTATATTTTTCATTGTGAGTTTTTTTTGTTTATAAGGAAAACATTTAAAATAAGTAGGCATATAGATATTAGTCTTTTTATGATGCAACCCTAAGGTCGCAATTAACCAAAGATTCAAGGTTAATAAAATTAACCCCACACTTACACACCTTAACCTTTGTGGTTCATCTTTTTTATCAATTTCCCATGGAAGATTAAACCCTAAGTGTCTCTTGGGTTTTAACTCAATATAATAAAACTTATCTTTATCTATTTCTGACCCTTCACCCTATCTTATGACGTGCATGGCTTCAATTTCAATACAAACCCACAAACCTGCGGTTATGGATCCCACAACCCAATGACCAATCATAGTACATCGTAATTGCTTGCCTGCAAGTTTATCACTTTAACAATAACGATAAACCATAAAGTATGAGAAGTGCACTATTGCGCAGTGCTGACATGTGGCTCCTCCACATCGCATCACATCCTTCCATCCTTACAGTATTGCATCGCAAACAACTGACCTTGCAACGTCTTAATGCTATCCACTAAATTTTGCGATGTATGAAATGACGATCCACCGTTCGTCGTTTATCTGCTACAAGATCCAACGGTCCTCACATTGTCCCTCCATCTCATCATGCCTTATATTTTTTAACTTGCGAAGTCATCCCGTCTATTCATATCTCACCTTCAGATCTGCGATCTAATCATGACCATCGAATCACCTTCATGTGGCTCTTCTTCACCTCTTTTTCCTGCTTTGATACCTATCATCGATTCTTAACCCTCGATTCTACAATTCGATCCTCACTATTGATTCCTCCTTTAGAATTCTTCTAAGACTTCTGTCTTTATTCAATTTTTATTCTTTATACTGTCACGACTCTATAACACTGGTTCCTCCATGCTACTCCTCCAGATATTTTTACTGGTTGTTATTCATATAACCATTACGCTGTATCGAGACTGAATACAGATAACCCTCTATATTACTTCTTTGAATCAGAAGTACTCGACCTGTACATAATTTATCTGCACAAATTCGCTCTCGTTACCTTCATTCACAGCTAATTAACCCCCAAACTATATTCATACCGATTCTACCCAGCCATTAAGTCCTTTATCACTCAAAAATACTTATACATTCAATCTAGAGTTTTTTACAGGGAATTATTACACTGGCATCAAATTCTTTCTATTATGGTTCACTCAACACATAACAGAAATGACACACAGTCAATATGAAATTTGATTTCTCATTAAATAAATAAATTTACAAATACAAGAAAATCTATTTATAATATGGCTTTGGCCTGATACACCTTTTTACATGGCCCTTTTCTGTTCCTCTCTCATTGTGCCCGTAGGCTTACAATTAAGCTCCCTCTCTAAGAATCTATGTCTCTTTTTCTCACTGTTTGTGCCTATGAGGCTTTACAAATTTATAGAAAAGGTTCTGTAACAAATTTTGGTTTAGATCCATAGGTTACTTAACAAAATCCTAATAATCCTCTAATTCCTCAATTAATTCCTAAAATCTCTTCTTTATACCTTGAGGATCTCAACATTCAACTAAATCCTAAGGATCCTCCATAAATCATGAACTACTTTATAATATAATTTTTTAAATATTTTAGAATATCTCATTCGACACCAATCACTCATCAATCACTCATGTTCTCCTACATTCGAGAACATTTACAAATATTCCTCTCAATATTTAACTAAATCCTATTCTAAATGTCTCACATAAATCACTCAAACCATTGAAAATTACATTAATTAAGTACTTAGGAAACCCACTCTTTTGAAAAACACAAGACCCCCTAGATTCTACTAAATTTACAAATTTTCAAAACCATGATTGTCTTACATCAAACTCTCATGGTATAAAATAAGCATGATCTCTAGATCATGTGTCTTTAATATTTGTCCTCCTAGATCCCATACTTTTTTCTTTAGTGATTTCCTTGGTTCTTTCAATTGTTGTCTACGTACTCTGCTATCTTTCCTTGCTTATCCTGGTTTCCATATCTTCTTTTGTAACACTCCATTGAATTCTCCTTCAATGTTTGTTACAGTCCAGTATTTCATCCAACTGATTATTTGTCTTCTCTTTCTACAAATCCTTTCCTTATGTTCATTTCTAATAAGCTTCATCAAATTCTCTATTTCTCTGTCTAAGTTACTTTGCTGTTGTACTCTTCCGAATTGTTGAGTTCTTACTATTTTAAACTATTTCTTACCTTCACCCTTACATCCTTACTCTCTTCTTTACGATTGTCATTTATGACAATTTCCCTGTCTTCTTTCTTTAGCAATTCATCCTGAGTATATATCCTCTGCTTTTCCAACTTTCTTCTTTGAAGGTTTAACATTCTATATAACTCAATAATTTCAATTAGAGTAGAATTTGGAAACTTTACATAGTTTTCAATACCTTCACTTGTTGTTGACCAATTATCAGACGGTCCTTCTCCATTAAGTTCACATTTTCCATTTGTTGTCCTCTTTTACCTACATAACTTTCATTAGCAGATGAATTAAAAATATAAGGCCTCAGTGCCTTTTCCTCCTATGGCAACATATCCATATGCTACTTTGAGCTTTCCTAGAAATCCACTTTCAGTGCATCAGTATGCTAATCTGAGTTCTCTTCTGAACTCTTGAAACTTTCACATAGTTTCACCTCCTCCTCTTCCTCATTATAGAATGAAGTATAATCATTCCAATCTCCTTCAGGTTCACAAATAGTTTATCCTTGACCATAATCTCCTTCTGGATCTTTGCTATGGTCATATATTGTCACAGTTTCCTTCTCACCAAGATTTATGTTCACATATTCCTCACTCAAACCATTAAACATAGAATTCAATTCTCTTACTTCAAGATTTCTTTCTCCATGTCTTAAATCATATCTTCCATTCCAGTATTCATTGTTACCAGCTTCAATATTCTCTTCATATTTTTGTGAGAGCCCTTTGTATCCTTTCGTTTCTGAGATTTTGCTATCTCAGTCTTAATATGAACAGATTTCAGATTTTTGTCCTTCTTCTTAACAAACTATAAAGTTTTTTCATCATCCTGTGATGTACCTATAATCATACACAAATCATTAGTTTTAAAAATATAAGACCTTTCTGTCTCCTTTGATGCTTCAAGCACCAATCCTTCACAATATACTTTCTAGGTTTCAGTAGATCGCTTTTGTTGTGACTCAACACCTTTGAGTCTCTCCTTCTCCAACATGTCAATATGTATCTTCTCAAGTCATATGAACTGACTTATCAGTTTGACATTCCATCATTTTTCAAATAAGTTCTATCTAATTTTCTTCCTCATTTTCCATCCATGTCTTCTGTATCCATTCTATTTCTATTGCAGCCATCCCCGTAGTACTTCCAACTATACTCTCATCACTGCAATATTTCTCTCTCACTCCTCATTACTCATCTTACCTTTATGGCAATCTCTATAACCCCTTCTATGACTCTCCATGGGCATCTTCTTCATGAGCTCATCCATGCTCCATTGGTGATCTGTAACATTGTTGGAAATATGATGCAGAGTGTTGTCCTTGATGGCAACCCACTGAATGAAGATGAAGACGTGCGACTGTTGACATGTATTGTCCTTGATGGCACTCCACCTGATGAAGTTATGCTTGACTTGATGGACTTGTTAAATGATGTAAATCTGAAGTGATATGATGATTGTTGATGATATGATGTTGAGTGTTGTACTTGAAAGGAAACCCACTTGATGAAGATGATGACAACTTACCTGATGAAGTTGTGTTTGATAGAATATGTCCTTGATGAAGGAAATCTGATGTATCTACAGTATTTACAGAAGGCAATGAAGAAAGGATTTCAGAATGTACTCAGAGATTGATGAAAAAGAGCATGTCTCTTGGTATACGCGGATTGGCCTAGGGGAAGTCGCGTATGCACGCGGAAAGGAACGTTACAAGTCGCGTATGGGCTAAAGCGCTCAAAAAGTGCAAATCCAAGGGTAACCACCATGGTATTGACCCATAGTATCGGGTAATGATCCGCCTAATTGACCCCGTCCAGGTAGTTTTGGGCTTATGGTATTGTTTTGGTCCATGGTATTGAAAAAGGGGCTCATGGTATTGAAAAAGGATAATCATATAAAAGGAGAAGAAATTCACTGTGCACAATAGGGTGGGTGCAAGATGTCTGAGCTTGAATGAATACTTCTCTCTGAAGTAGATCTGATTGGAAAGGGTTACACTTGAAGATAAATATGAGTGTATGATGCACCAATGATGAAGAAGGGGATCTAGATCTGAAATGAACTTGTATTTACTAGATCTGCTTATGGAAGGCCTAGATCTGTGATGAGGCGAACATCTAGGCGAACATCTGTCTGAAGTGAAAGGGTAAATCTGAACTGAATATCTGATCTGAAGAAGTATGCTGCTCTGGAATAATTGAATATCTATACGCTACTTTGACGCGGAGGAAGCGCGTATATACGCAGCTTCAGCGAAGAGAAAGCGCGTATGCGCAATAAAATATACACTGAGGTATACGCCGGTTTGTGTGGACGGAAGCGCGTATATACGCGAAATCAGTGAAGTAAAAGAGCGTATGCAAACTAGGGTTTGCTGAAGCAAGGGGTATGAAATATCTGAGCTGTTCTGCTGTGTTTATGCTATCTGATCTGTGTTGATATGTATCTGTTGATGATGTATGGTTGTGCTTAAAAGTATGGAAAGGGTCCCGTATGAAAATATGATGAAATGTGGCCTGCAAGTGGTGTTCTATTGAAGTTGTTGGATCCAGTGTGAAAATTGATGAAACGTGGTCCAAGGTGGTGCTGAGGGCTGTAGCCTTCAGTCAGGGGGTTGTAGCTCCCTTCCAGGAGAGGCTGGTAAACGAGATCGGGGGGTCGTAGCTCCCTTCCAGGAGAGGCTGGTAAACGAGTCAGGGGGTTGGAGCTCCCTTCCAGGAGAGGCTGGTAAACGAGCGCAGGTGGGTGCCTGCGTGTTGGTCAAGTCTGCGCCAACACATATGTTGTAAGATGTTTTCTCTATAATAAAATATTGAAGGCTGAGCAACTGCAGCGGTGGTTTTCTCCCGACTTGGGTTTCCACCTAAAAATCCTGGTGTTCATGTGTGATGCTTTGTGATGGTTTATTCTGTTCTTACTGCACATGCTTACTGTTTATAGAACATCTAATAAATGAATGATGGAATGATATAAGTGAAGAACTAATGGCATAATTAGATCTCTGAGTATACGCTAGTTTCATGAAGGAAATCCGCGTGTATACGCAAGTTTACTGAAGGAAAGTAGCGTATGGGTTTTAAGGAATGAAAAAGTAAAAGTTTTGAGTATGCAGTAAATACTGATTCACCCCCCCCTCTCAGTATTTTTCCCAACAATTGGTATCAGAGGAGGTCCTTCTGCAGAAGCTTGATCGCTTGAAGGAGATCCGTCGCAATGGGAAGTCATGAAGGAGTAATGTCTATAAAGCCACCGCTATTCAATGGAAGCAATCTGATATTCTGGAAGGTACGAACAAAAGCATATCTGCAAAGTCTTGGTGCAGATGTATGGGCAATCGTGGAAGAAGGTTATCAATACCCGGCAAGTATTCCTACTGATGCAGCTTAAAGAAAGAAGTATGAAATCAATGCCAAAGCAGTGAATGTCTTATTGGGAAGCATGTCTGAATCAGAATTTGCTAAAGTGATGCAGCTACATTCGGCAAAGGACACATGGGACAAAATCATTCTAAGCTATGAAGGAGACACAAAGGTAAAAAGTGCAAAACTCCAAACTCTTAGAATTGAATATGAAAATTTGAAGATGCATAGTGATGAAAGTGTTGCTAGTTTCTTTCTTCATCTAGATGATATTGTAAATCGGATGAGAAATTTGGGTGAAACCATAACTGATACTACTCTGGTGGAAAAGGTCTTAAGATCTTTGACTTCAAAATTTGACTCTAAAGTTTCAGCTATTGAAGAAAGGCAAGATTTGCAAACTCTTACTATTGTTCAATTACATGGTACTCTGACTGCTTTTGAAATGAGACAAGGAGGCCCTTCTCAAGTAAGAGAAGCTGCTTTTAAGGAATCTACTAAAGGGAAGGAAAAGGAAGTTGTCAAAGATTCCAGCTATATATCTGATGAAGAAGAAGCAAATTTCGTGAGAAAGCTCCAACTAGGTACTGGAAGATTCAAAGGTAAGCTTCCCTTCAAATGTTTTGAGTGTGGAAAAGTTGGTCATTATGCCGCTAAATGTCCTTATAAAGAAAAGCATGGTAAAGGGAAACAATTTGAGAAGAGAAAGAGTTATTATGCAAAAGAAGATGATGATGAAGTGTCCAGTGAAGATGAAGAAGATTCTGACCAAGATCTGAAAGTGCTCATGGCTAAGAAGCAAAAAAAGAAGGTTACTCGAGGAAAGGAGATACCTCAGAAATCATGTATAGCAAAAATTGAAGAAGATGAAACAGATTCTGACGAAGATCTACAAGCACTCATGGCAAAGAAGAAAAAGGAGAAGGCCACTTGTAATACTTTTCTTTGTGCAAACAATAGTAAAGATAGTGAAAGTAAAGTTGTGGATCTAGAAGAAGCTCTCAAGATTAAAGAAGAAGAACTACAAAGTTCATACAATAAGCAAGAAACTATCTATAAAGAGATGATCTCACAAATGAAAGATCAAATAGAAATGCTAAATGAACAAGTGGACAAGTATCAAAGGTTTCATACTTATGCATCCAATCGAATTAAAGATCTAGAAGCAGATCTGGAAAAATCAAGCAAGAAGAATGAAGGACTTGAAGCTGCTATCATCTTTCTGCAAGCAGAGCTAGAAGCATCAAGTAAGGAGAATATGGAACCTCTACAATCCTTTGAAAAGGAAGGCCTTGAAGCAGAAATTATCTCTCTCAAAGAAGATCTGGAAAAATCAAACAAGAAGAATGAAGAGCTGCAACAAACTTGTGAAGGAAATGAAGATTGGTTGAAAGAAGAGATTCTAAATCTGAAGAATCAAGTTGAAGATGGAAGAAGAAAAGAAGAAAGCATGACAAAGCAATGTCAAGCCTTGTAGGTTGAGGTAAATATTCTCAAAGGTAAATTAGAAGAAAAGGTTAAACTTTTGAGGTTTCATGATAGTACTAACATTTTGGACAATATTCTGAGTAATCAAAGGTCTCTCGCTATCAAACATGGTCTTGGTTTCCATGAAACTGTTAAAGGAGAATCTAGCTCACAAGGAAGTGCCAAAAATTTAGAGGATGTCAATGCAAAACCTGAAGTGTTGAAAGAGACAAAAGCTCAACCAACAATCATGAATTCTCAAAGGAATTCATTCAAGAATGTTGAATGTTTTAAATGTCATAATTATGGACATGTTGCAGCAAATTGCAGGAGCAGATCATTTCAGCCTCAAACAAACAGTTCCTACATAGAAAGGTACTCTGGTTTCTTCAAGGGATATTATTTTTCATGTAACAAGTATGGACACAAAGCAGCTGATTGTAAAAGGAGGAAGAATAGAAATACTCATTATGATTCTTATGCTTATTTTTCTGGACACATGAGATGTTATTCTTGTAACAAGTATGGACATATAAGAAAGGAATGCAGGTCGAACAGATATGAGAAATTTCAACACACAAATAGAAAACAAATCTGGAAGAAGATGGAGGGATGGAATAAGAAACAATCTAGAGAAGAAAAGGATGTTTTTGTTGATGCTCTAGAAAACAATGATTTTCTTGAAGAAAACACTCAATTCAAGATAAAGGACCGATCAGAAACGTAGGGAATTATGACCCTACTGCAGTCATCCGCTTCTGAAGCTGACTTTTCTTGTTGACTGCAGGAATGATGTGAGATACATTATGAGATCTATTAATGTATCGTCACAAGAGGAGCAATGCATGATGACTCTCATGGTTGATTTGATTATACTGGTTATGTTTACTTCTGACAGCGCATCTGATGTGGAAAGGACAGGTACAGGAGGTACAAGCTCTGGAAGAAATGAAGGAAGATGGAAATTTTCTATGCTTCACTTTCATACGCAGGTTCCATTAACTAAAGTCGCGTATACACGCGAGTTCCAGAAGACGCAGTCGCGTATGCATTGATGATAAAAAAATTTATCTGATAGCTGAAGATCTGAAGCAGAGGTCCAAGGGGAGCATCAGTCTGACTGCTGATGATTGCACTGTTAGCATCATTCTAGTTATACTCATGATAATGAAATGATGCATGGGTTCTTGTGTTGAATATTATGGATGAAGCCTGGTTGCTTTATGATGAAGAGCATTCATTGTTGAGATGAAAGTCTTATAGTTCAGAGATGAGAACAGATCATGCAGAGATTTTTATTGATGACTTGCTGTTGAAGGTATCTCAGATTGCAGAAGTTAAGGAAGAAGCACTGGTTTAGGGGGAGTAGCAGGTTGAATTCTAATGGTTGCATTGTTGGAAATATGACTGCTTATTCTTTGGTCTTGGCGATACTCATGCTCAAATGATGATGATTTGGTACATGGATTATTATGATAAGATTTTGAGCCCTAGTTGCTGATAAGTATCTTTGTGTGGATGAGTTGGATATCATTTGTTTCAGATCATATAGAGTTTGGTTGCTATGGTTGAGATCTTTTGCCTACATATGTTACTTCATGTTACCTCTTGAAGATCATGGTGATTTTGGACCACATGGATGATTGCTTGACACATATCTGAAGATGCTGTTCTGATATGATAATCTCTTTTGAAAGAATGTATTGATGCTGCAAAGGATCCGAAGGCTTAGTTACTAATGGGCTTATGCTACAACCAATGGATGACGCTTGAAGACACAACTACACTATTCTGTTATATCTGTAGTCCAGGGAAGCAGTCAAATATCTCAGAAAGACGCTGAACACTGTCTTTGCCTTACAAAGAATCAGATCTGGTTGAAATTTAGAAGGTGTCTTAGGATACGCGGGTTTCCTGAAACACAGTCGCGTATGTACGCTAGTTACTGCACATCAAACCGCGTATGGTTGGTTTCTGACAATTCTTGGTTGGTTCAGCTCTCTTCAGCACAGCTGCAGTGCTGTTTGGTATCTCTGGTGGTGTTCCAGTTCTCATAAATCTGTTTCTAATGTTTTGATGAAGATGCCTTGATGATTTGTTGGTGAAAATGTTCAGGTTGCACAAACCAAGGGGGAGCCTTAGTCATATGAAAAGGATGCATGGTTGCACAGATTCAGGGGGAGCATTAGCTTTGCTGACTATAATGCAGTGTTGGCATTATTATGGTTCTGAAATATGTCCTCTTTCTTGAGGACTTTCTGGTGTTTGTCATAAATGGTCATATTTATATTTTGGTGAAAAGGTCTTGTTGAGACCCATGATGTAAAAATTGTAATATTCAGTCATGTAAGGACTTGTCATTTTTGTAAACCCACATGGTTGGGTAGCTGAGTCAAATTTTGTAAAACCCACTTGGTTGGGTACTTGAGTCTTATATGTAAATCCACTTGGTTGGATATTTGATGTAAGTATGAGTCTTTGGTGATAGGAAGTTCATAGAGTCATGTACTTCATTGACAAATATGTTTGGAGATTCAGCATGGACTCAGGGGGAGCTTGGCCACTTCAGCACATATCAGATCTGCAGACTGTTTCTTCCACATGAGGAGACAAGGGGGAGAATGTTGGTTTTTGATCCGCCCTTTGCCCTTGATGTCAAAGGGGGAGAGTGACATGGTGTTTGAATAAAGAGAAGGTAATGATGTGACATATTTGGGAGATTGACATGGTATCTATCTGCTGTGGTAACCAAACACCATCGTGGTTGCCATCAAGTCCAAAGGGGGAGATTGTTGGAAATATGATGCAGAGTGTTGTCCTTGATGGCAACCCACTCAATGAAGATGAAGACGTGCGACTGTTGACATGTATTGTCCTTGATGGCACTCCACCTGATGAAGTTATGCTTGACTTGATGGACTTGTTAAATGATGTAAATCTGAAGTGATATGATGATTGTTGATGATATGATGTTGAGTGTTGTACTTGAAAGGAAACCCACTTGATGAAGATGATGACAACTTACTTGATGAAGTTGTGTTTGATAGAATATGTCCTTGATGAAGGAAATCTGATGTATCTACAGAAGGAAATGAAGAAAGGATTTCAGAATGATGAAAAAGAGCATGTCTCTTGGTATACGCGGATTGGCCTAGGGGAAGTCGCGTATGCACGCGGAAAGGAACGTTACAAGTCGCGTATGGGCTAAAGCGCTCAAAAAGTGCAAATCCAAGGGTAACCACCATGGTATTGACCCATAGTATTGGGCAATGATCCGCCTAATTGACCCCGTCCAGGTAGTTTTGGGCTTATGGTATTGTTTTGGTCCATGGTATTGAAAAAGGGGCTCATGGTATTGAAAAAGGATAATCATATAAAAGGAGAAGAAATTCATTGTGCACAATATGAGGGTGGGTGCAAGATGTCTGAGCTTGAATGAATACTTCTCTCTGAAGTAGATCTGATTGGAAAGGGTTACACTTGAAGATAAATATGAAGGTATGATGCACCAATGATGAAGAAGGGGATCTAGATCTGAAATGCACTTGTATTTACTAGATCTGCTTATGGAAGGCCTAGATCTGTGATGAGGCGAACATCTAGGCTAACATCTGTCTGAAGTGAAAGGGTAAATCTGAACTGAATATCTGATCTGAAGAAGGAAGGTCGTTTGTCCGGAACAATTGAAGTCTATACGCTACTTTCACGCGGAGGAAGCGCGTATATACGAATACCAAGAGAAAGCGCGTATGCGCACAAAAATACACCGAGGTATACGCCTGTTTGCGTGGACTAAGCACGATACGCGAAATCAAAGGAAGAAAGAGCGTATGCAAATCAGGGTTTGTCAAGCAAGTGTATGAAATATCCGAGCCGTTTCTGCTGTGTTTATGCTATCTGATCTGTGTTGATATGTATCTGTTGATGATGTATGGTTGTGCTTAAAAGTAATGGCAGGTCCATGATGAACACATGAAATGTGGCCCAAGTAAAGTTCTATTGCTGTTGGATCCAGCGGTGAAAATTGACAGAAACGCGGGGTCCAAGGCAGGCCGAGGGTCGAGCCTCTACCGTGGGGTTGTAGCTCCCTTCCGGTGAGGGCCGGCAAACGAGATCGGGGGTTGCAGCTCCCTTCCGTGAGCCGGTAAACGAGTCGTGGGGTCGTAGCTCCTTCCGTAGAGAGGTCAAACGAGCGAGAGGTGCTCGCGTACGTTTAAGTCTCGCGCTAAAGACATATGTTGGGGGCATGTTTCTTCTTATAATAAATATTGAATATTTGTTAACCCAGCTATGGTTTTCCCATTTAGTTTCACCTAAAACTCGGTGTTCATGTGTGATGGCGTTTTGGGGGATATTCGTTTTACCGCACCTATCATCGCTATTGAATATCTCGATGAAGAAATGATGAGCCTTGTTTAAGTGAAGATTTAATGACATATCTAAATTTTCCGTGTATACGCTAGTTTCATAAATGGGGATCCGCGCATACGCCGGTTTATTGAAGTAAAGTAGCGTATGGGTTTTAAGGAATGAAAAAGTAAAAAGTTTGAATATGCAAGAATACTCATTCACCCCCCCCCCCTCTCAAATATTTTTCTTTTCCCCAACAAACATATACTTCTCTTGTAGCAATCTCCTATTGTTAATCATCACCTTATCAAGCTTCCTCTCTAGTGCTTTTATTCCCCTCTAGATATACTTTCCTCTTGGTTCACTCGTTGAACCTTTTAGAGTTTGCATCAAGCCCTTCGGATTTTCACTCACTACCTTCCATTTCTTCCAACCTCTAAATGGATAGGTTCATTCCCATCATCACCAAAACTTGCTTGTCCTTGGACAGAATCATCAACATCTTCATAGTATTTCTTTCTAATCAATAATTCATCATTAATTAACTAAAAAATGTTAAATACTATACCTCGATCATTCAATTTTCTTCGAACACATGTTGTTGTTGCAATTTCTTTTTTCTGTCTTTAATTTTACCTTTACCGTTTGGTAATTGTCATTATCCCTTGATAAACAAATTTCTTCAATGTTTCTTCAATCCATCTACTTTCTCCCAAAAGTAGATTTTTCTCTCTATTCTCTTATCAATCGTATCCACATCCGATTCTTCTCTTCACTTATATTGTGCCACCATTTTTAAAACTCTACTTGTTATGTTCTCTTCAAAGAATCCTTGTCGTGCTGATTTCACTTCAAAACCTATTCTCTCGTTCGAAGCAAATCGTTATGCTAATTATGAACAAAATAATTCACAGCTTCTGAAATTGTCTTCAAATGACAAACCCACTCGATTTCTCTCTGTGAGGCTACCTCCTGAATTCCTCCCAAAGACCTTTTTATCACTTCCGATACGAAATGATGCAACCCTTAGGCTCAAATTAACCAGTGATGCAAGGGGCTAGCAGAATTAACCCCTAATACTTACCTACCCAACTTTGAGGTTCACATTTTTTATCAATTGTCTTTGAAGCTTTAACCTTAAGTTAATATTGGGTATTAACTCAACATAACAAACTTACCTTTATGCATTTCTCGACCTTCACCTACCTACTTCTGTGCGTGGCTTCAACTTATTACAAGCTCGCGTACCTATGTGGTTCTCGTATCCTACAACCAATGACCAATCATAGTACATCCTACCAGCTGCTCACAGTTTATCACTATAACAATAATAATAAACCATAAAATATGCAAAGTGCACTAACAAGGTTGATGGTGTGGCTCCTTCGCATCATGCATCATCCTTCCATCCTTACCATCACACCACAAACAACTACCTTGCTATCACGTCTTAATGCTATCCACTAAATTCCTAAGAACGTGAGTAAAACGTGATCCACCATCCGCCATTGATTTTCACACGTACTCCAATGGTCCTCATATTCTCCCTCTATCTACTCACGTTTTACATATTGTTCGACTCATGTAAATCATCTCGCTAGTTCATCTCTCAATTAATATCTATGATCTAATCACGACCGCGTCGTCGCCTTCCTTTCGTTTCTTCGATGCTTTGATTCTTGTTGTCAATTCTTAACCCTCGATTCTATGATCCTATCCCCGTTAGCCGATTCCTCCTTAAGAACTCTTCTAAGTGTTCTATCTTTTATTCGATTTCTATTCTTTTATACTGTTTCCACTTTGTAGTACCGCGCTTTTCCATGCGCCTTCCCGAGCTTATTGGTTGTTATTCATATAACCATTACATTAGCACCTTTCTAGCCTCGAATATATACCCCTCTATATTCCTTCTTCAAATCAGGCATCATCGACTTGTACACAATTTATTTGCACAAATTCGCTCCCCGTAATTTATTCGACATATAATTAACTCCGCCCGAATCATACTAATTTAACCAACATTAAGTCATTTCTAACTCTAAAAGATTTATAAGTATTCAATTGGCACTGATACAGTGGGAATTATTACACTTCCATCAAATTCTTTCTATTATGGATCACTCAAAGACATATAGCCGTAAAATGACACACATTCAATATGTAGCAAATTCAATTTCTCATTAAACAAATAAATGTACAAATACAAGAAAATCTGCTGCATAATCGTGCTTTGGCTTGATATGGCTTTACATGGCCCTTTCTTCCTCTCTTGTTCCCCGTAGGCCTACAATTAAGCTCCCTCTATAAGAATTTATATATCACTTTTTCTTGTTTGTGCCTCAGTTCCCTACAAGTTTATAGAAAAGGTTCGTAACCACCTATTTTAGATCCACAGGTTTCTCAACAAAATCCTAAGAATCATCTAAGTCCTCAATTAATTCCTAAAACTTCTTCTATATCCGAGATCTCAACATTCAACTAAACTTTAAGGATCCTCCATAAATCATGAACTACTTTCTGACATTATGTATTTAACATTTTAAATATCTCAACCATTCTAATCACCATCGATCACTCATGTTCTCCTACATTCGATAAAACAATTACAACATGTTTTCCCAATATTTAATTAAACTTATTCTAAATGTCCCCACATAAATCACTCAAAACATTGAAAATTAAATTAATTAAAATACTTAGAAACCCACTTTGAAAAACTAAGACCCTATATTCTACTAAAATGGTAGCAATTTTTCAACTGCTTTATGCTCCCGCATCGTACACCCATGATAGAAAATAAGCATCATCTTAGATCATGTTTCTTCATTGTTATCCCTGATCCCATACTTTGTTCTTCTGTTTATTTCTGTTTTTCTCTAATCACTATCTACATACCGTTATCTTTTCCTTTCTTGATTTCCATAAATTCATTGTAACACTACATTGAATTCTCCTTCAATTTTTTGATACCAGTCTTTCATCCAACGATTATTTGTCTGATTAACCGCAACTCCTTTTGTTTATGTTCATTTCTCAAAACTTTATCAAAATCTCTATTTCTCCGTCCAAATTACTTTTTTGTTGTACTCTTTCCAATTGCTAAGTTATTATTGTTTTAAACTATCAAGTTACCTTCACATCTTAATTGTTAATTCCTCATTACACCCTTACATCCTTACCCTCTTCTTCAAGATTGTCATTGATAGCACCATTCCATTTTCTTCAACAATTCATCTTGAGTATATAACTTTACTTTTCCAAATTTTTCTGAAGGTCTAATTTTATATATAACTCAACACTAATCGAGTAGAATTTGGAAAAATTTATGTCAATTTTCAATACTTACTTATTGTTGACCAATCATTGATGGTCCTTCTCTTAGGTTCCCTCACATTTTCCATTTGTTGTCCTCTTTGCTCAAGCATAACTTGATTAGCACATGAATTAAAAATATATGGCCTCAATGTTTTCTAGGTCCCTATATTATAGTATAGTCCCCCATTGTTGTTAGTATAACCCCGTTATCATGACATTGTGCCCCCCGTCACCCCCCCATATTGTTATTATTGTGCTCCTAAATTATTATTTTTGGGCAAGCTATGATTACATTGTGGCCCCATGGACCTCATATATAGAAAGGAGGTTTTGTACCTAGCATCATCCAAGAATTGTTCATTCATGTAATGTATTGGGATATGTTTCCCCGAAAGTGGCTTATTTATAAGGCACGATATCTCTTTTTCTTTCCTCTTTCCGGAGATGGTTTCACAACATTTGGTATCATAGCTTTGGATTCTAGGCTTCAACGTTCCCAACAAAGTCATCGTGGAATTTTCGCTTACAATCTTTTCAAGAAGGTTCAAGATGAAATTTTAAAAGTCCTGAAGCGAAAATCATGAGGAACATCATGTCACAAAATTAGAAAGCTCGTGCCTACAATATTTTTTGACATATGATCTCGTGGAAGTTAGGGATTTTTGCAAGTTCTCGAATTTAACCCAAACAACAATGCGGGAATTTTCGCTTTACACGTTTTTTTCTATGAATATAAAAAGATGAAATTTTTAGAGAGTGAAGTTGCACCCCGAAGTAGAACATCATCACAAAATTTCAAAGCTTGTCTATAACAGTTTCCAAGAGACATGGTCCGTGGAAGAAGCCAGATCCTTGCACTTCATCACAAAGAGGACTGCGAAAATATTTATAAATCTATCTCCGAGCATCCCATTGAACAGCAAAGTGGCAGTTAATTACACGTACTATCGTTTTCTATCCATTTTAGAGCCAAAATATAAACATTGAAACGTGGAAAGTTGTATGCAAGTTCACCCATCAAACTAATCCATATCATTTAAGGTCAGGGGAGATTGGATTGCCGTATTTGTCTTCAAGAGCCCAAATTAGTTAGAACCGTGGAATTTGAAAGAAGCTCAGTAGGATACTACATGGCCGAATTTCATATATTGAGGTTCCTCAATTATAGAGATAATTCAATTTCAATATCGAGTTCCTCAAAAGAAAGTAGTGAAAGGTGTTATTTTTTTCCGAATTGCATAAGTCTTGTTTGAACAATCAGTTGAATTGATCTTGTATGAAATATTGTAGAATAGTTATCGCATTAGATTCTAAATGGCCCCTAAAAAAGAATTAACACCCATAATCCTTTATAAGGATCTACTATGACTCATGAAGACGTAAGGATGAAACATGACATATCAAAATTACAAGAGCAAGTGCAACAAATTTTTCTCTCGCAAAGAGCAACAAAAAATGACATGGAAGTTTCGAAGAAAGGTATGGAACTAATATGGATTGTATAAGGAAAGGCGGGAACTCAAGATGGATGTTTTGAAAATGGCATGAATCTAACATGGATACAAATGGAAGCTGCATGGAATCTAAGAGATGGATGATATGGAAGATAAGATCAATGAAAAAATGGAAAACATGAAGAATGATCTAAAAGGTATATGGAAGGTTTGACAAAGCTGATATAATAAATGCTTCCTAATGGTGAAAAGATAGTAGAGGAAACTCATGATGAGAACAAAATAACAAAATCGTGATTCCACAAACTTTGATGTTGGAATAAGAACCAACAATATTCCAAAAAATGGATATGAGGAAGTTTAATGGAAATGATCCTGAATATGGATACTACAAATGGAGCAATATTTTGATCTCAATAATGCAAACACACAAAGGTACGCATTGCAACTTTACCTTCGTAACAAAAATAAATTTGTATGGTAACGATTGCTTTCAATAAAAATTGTCATTTATTTACCTTTATGGAGGAAATGATAGCATTATGAGGACAAGCAAAGAGAAACACCTTCTTTTCACTAATTGATAAATCTCTAAACAAAAGTTTTCTGGGGGAGCACATTGAGGACTTCCAAAAATTGAATACGCAAGGGTAACTTGATATTCCGCAGGAAATGAGGATTGATCTCTTCGACAGTACTTTAAAGGATAACATACAACATGAAGTTCGTGTTTTGGAACTCGATTTTCTTTGGAGAAGGCATTCGAAAGTTGCGTGAAAAATTGAATGTAAAATTATGGTAACAAGGAAGCTACCAAGCACCTCTAAGAGGGAAGTGTTGTTACCTTAGATTTTGACAACCTACAAGGTTTGACACCACACACTGAAGAAAATAGCAAGAAACGAAGCTATACAAGCAGATAAAAAAATACAATTAAAGGTCATAAGGCAAGCCGAGAAGAAATTATTTTACACAGACTTTGAAGAGGAAGAAGAAGACGCAAGAATCTTCAAAATAAGAGGATATACAACGTAAAACAACCTAGAGAAGAAATGAGTCTAACCATATCATGTAGCTCATCGCGTGAATTATCATTCCTCAAACTTCTTAAGAGAGAAGGATACATCAAGAAGAAAAGGTGAAGTAGTGCTTATCGATTCAGTGGGGCACCCATAATTTTATTCATTGTAAGGCAACCAAGGAATTGAATTGTTTCCTATAACTCAACAATTTAATGTGAAGTGATGGTTGCAAATGGAGGAAACTACAAATTTCCTCCGTAAAATCTACAATATCGGCGCTGATTCATGGGGGAATATGTATTGAATATTCCAATGCCTTACATTCCTATGAGGTGCTTTGTTGTACCAGATGTACAATGGTTATAATATTTGGGGATGGTAGTTTTAATTTTTCAAGAAAATTTTTTCGAAATTTTTGGTTTTGGTTAGCACAAAGAATTACGGGTATCGTAGGGAATTGGGAAAGACAATAAGCTCTAATTACGCAGCTTCTAAAGCAGACAATGAGCATAATTACAATTATGCTCACTAGAAGTTCCAACATCAAAATCTACCTATTTATCCGTATCTCCAAAAATTTTCGGACAATCATTCCAAGGTGTTTGAAACTCCCAAAGGACTCTAATGATTCGTGATCATGATCATACAATAATTTGATTTCGGAAGTGTTCTCCAAACATCGTCTACAAATATCCTTATGTCCAAAAGAGAAAAAATTGAACGTATGATTGCGAAATGTTAGAGATCGGTATGTTCAAACTAGTAAAAGTTCTTTTCTCTCAGTATTATTGGTGCACAAGAAGGATAGATCATGGTGCATGTATCCGGATTATAGGGAGCTCAATAAGATCACCATTAAAGATAAATTTCCCATTCCCGTGATTGATGAATTACATGGAGAAATTTATTTTACGAAGTTGGATCTTCGTTTAGGAGATTACCAAATTATAAAACAACATTTTAACTCATGAGGGTCATTATGAATTTTTGGTCATGCCTTTTGGCCTTACCAATGCACCTTCTATATTTCAAGGGTTGATGAATTTCCATTTTCAAACCCTTTTCAGAAATTTGTGTTTGTATTTTGATGATATACTAATCTATAGAAAGTCTATGATCACACCAACATGTTGACAAGCTCTAAAATCACAGCAGGAGAAACAATTATATGAAAAAACATGCAAACACCTCTTTGGAGCAAGTAAGAGGTGAATATTTGGGTCATATTTTATCTCACAAGGGTGTTAAGGTATGCCCCAATGTACCAAAGCTATTAAGTGAATGTAGTTAGTCTTACTAACCATAAAGTAGTTGGGAGATTTTTGTTGGTCAGTATTATCACAAGTTTGTTAAAAATTATGGGAGAATAAAGCAGCACCTCTAACAAAATGATGAAGAAAGATGCATTTTCATGGACTCTGAAGAAACTAAGGCTTTTTGAACACCTTAAAGAGGACATGTGCTCAGCACCAGTCTTGGCTATGCCAGACTTCACAAAAAACCCTTATCATGGGAATGTGATGTCCAGGAAATGGAATTGGTGTTGTTTTAATGGCAAGGAAGACCCATTACTTTTGAAAGTCGTCCAATCAAAGGAAAGTATTTACAGAAGATATTTAAGAGAAGGAAATGTTAGCACATCAAGATGCACCAAAGAAAATGATGAACTTACCTAATGGGAATACACTTGCGAAATCGATCATGATAGTCTAAACATTTTTTGGAAAAAAGACTATCTTTAAGATACAGTGGTCAGTCACAAAGATATAATAGTTACTTTGAAATAATCTACAAAAAAGGGAAGCTAAATGTTGTTGTAGATGAACTCTCAAGAAAGAATGAAGAGGTGGGAAGCATTGCTTTGTGCCATTTCTATTATCCAATCCGCATTGGATAATCAAGCAAGGGATGAATGGAAGAAGGATGAAGAAGTGTGGACACTCATTCAAATGTTGCAACAAATATCCTAGTACATCCGATACATTTAGTTGGAAAAATTATTCCTTATGGTACAAAGTTCGCTTACATATTTGTAAGATTTCCAATCCAATACAAAAGATGCTTTTGGAATTGCACACTTTCTCCTTTAGGAGGACACTCATGATTTTTAAAAACCTACTGAAGGTGAAGAAAGAATTTTTTTGGGATGGCCTTAAATCGGATATTCAAAAGTTTGTGGTGGAATGCTTGTCTTCCGCAGAATAAAGTTGAGACAATTAAGACCCCGAGTCTTCACAACCTTGTCCATTCCAAGTCAACATTGGGAGTAGATGCTTTACGGATTTTATCACAGGTTTACCTAATTTCGAAGGAAAAGATGTCATCATGGTGGTAGTTGATAGATTTCACGTTTATGTAACACTTTTGTGTATTATATCATCCATTTAAAGAAAATACAATTGCGAGCTACATTTACACACAATCTCAAAAGCTACATGGAAACCCAAAGGTTATTGGGAGTGACAGATCCCATTTTTATTTGTAAATTTTTGACAAAGTTTATTTTCTTGTTTGGGTACTCAATTCTTTCATAGCTCATCTTATCATCCCCTAATCCGAGGTCAACCCATAGTAAATAAATGTTTGAAGTATATCTTCATTGCTTTGTATCTAATAAACAAACATAATGGGTCAAGTGGTTACCGCCGAATGGTGGTATAACACTTCCTTCCATACTTCAACAAAAATGACCCCATTTATGGCACTTTATGGATATCATCCACCATCCATCACATCATCTTTAAGAGAAAATTCAAAGGTTCAAGCAAAGGAATAGATCGCATCGAGCATCAACAAGAAGTTCTTCAACTCTTAAAGGGATAACTTCTGGACCCCAGTACAAAATCTAATGTAAACAAACAAAGAGATTAACATCGTAGCAAGAGAAGTTTTTGAAGGGAGGGGAGATTAAGTATTTTTATTGTTGCCATGTCCATACAAACAAATGTCCCCCCAAGCAAGATAAGAAGGATAATACATTATCGCTAAAAGGCTCATGGTCCTTACAAGGTGTTGCAAAATATTGCACTATGGCATGCAATTGGAGTTTCGCTTCTTTCACGCAGTGCATCCGCTCATGTTTCATGCTTAAAGAAAAGTTATAGGTGAAAATATTCCAATTTAAACAATATTTCAAAACTCGATGAGGAAGGAAAAATCATATTGAAACTTGAAGCTATTTAAGGAAACAAAGAACTCGTCAGCTACAAAATCAATCAATTTCTTATATCTTCATCAATTCGAAGAATCCTACCCCACCGAATATTCTAGATTGGAGGATGAGAATTTTATACACACCTGTGCGCCCAAGCGTTGAGGAAAACACCTTTTTCGTTTAGGTACATGGTCCCCGTATTAGTAGTATAGTCCCCTATTATTGTTATGTAACCCCCTTATTGTTATTATTGTACCTCGTAACCCCCATATCATATTATTGTGCCCCTTAAATTATTATTGTTAGGCCATTCAGGATTAGATTGTGGCCCCATGGACTCCTATATAGAAAGGAGGTTTTGTAATTTGTATCATCCAAGAATTTTTTCATTCCATGTAATGTATTGAGTGTTTCCTGGAAGTGGCTTATTTCTTAAGTGCATTTATATCTTTTCTTCGCTTCTTGGAGCTATTTCACAACAAATTTCTTCATCCCATTGTCATATCAGGAAAAAGTGGACATCATGAGTGGTAATGCTTTGTGACATACCTTTAAGGTTCATCAATGTCACATATGGTGACACTGAAAAAATCGTCTATCGTATATAGTGATGTCCTTACGTCCGTCACCAAAGCCATTTTCAATAAAACTTTTGGTGAGGGTCATTAAAGGCCCATCACTAATTCTCTTTGTGACACTCCTAGTGACAAAATTTTAATGGCCCTTACTAATGCTGGTTTTTTGTTACTTTTGGTGACACAAATAAAAATGTCTGGCTACCATTGATCATTACAATGAGTTTTTGATGATGTTATGTGCTTGTTAATATATTTTTTTCAAGATAATCAATTAATACCATTATTTTGGAGTCTTTTTATAATATATCCAAGGCCATAGTGGTTAGAGTAAGCTCATTTTTTAAGAAGTAATTATTGTATCATTTCCCCTTTACAATGACTAGTCAAATAGAGTTTTCATGAGTCGACACATGATTCATATCTATTAAGTTTATTATCTAGAAATTTCTGGGAGAAATTCTCACTTAGGTGTAGAAATATGGTATTTAAGCTACATAACTGTTTTTCTATGTGTTAATGAGAAAGATCTAACACTTCTCAACAATATGGGCACACCTTAAATTAATGGTTTGAAGTACACACTAACATTTCTTAGTACCTCACAGCTATTAGAAACATCTTTGTACCTAAAACATCTTGCCATGACACTCATTCCTGCCACATGGTGGCAGCATGCATTAAAATAAATATGAACTCCCCTCTAGCATGTGCCATGTAGTCGCCAGCATGCCCCCGGAACACCTTTCACGAATGCATTGAAATACATTAGCATTTGTCACACAATGCCACTTGGCATGTATCAGAACCATTATTAGTGTACATGCTCCTTGAAAAAATATAAAGTCTCACTATTAACCTCTTATTGGTTCTTCCTTGTTTTAATCATTACTATATTCACACACCGTTCGCCGGTACATCTCACACCGGCACACGCATATCTCGAACTATTTGGCACATATAATAAGCCTACCCCCGGAACTACCACACTCTTTGAGACGTCTCATATCTCCTTGGATATTCCCCAGCATGCCTTACTGAATCCTTTATCACACTTTTCACCCTCTCACACCATAACTAGCAAAAATTTGTCAACACTTACCCTCGCAATGACGTTCCCAGTATTCAGTTTAACTGTACGACTTGACCTATTTCTCCTTTAATTGCTTCCTGTCATAGGTATTCCTTAAACACTCCCCACACATTAGCACCCAAACACTCCTTACACCTTCGAACATGCTTCCATTTCTGGCGGAATACGTACAATAATCGTGTACACATAATATACTTAGCATGTGTTATGCCAAGTCTTGTTAAAGGTAGCGGAATATGTTGAGATGTTCATATACCTACATGGTTTAAGATCAAATTATTTCAGAGATCAATTGTTGGAAAGTGATGAGAAGCAATAGTGAAGACTGGGCACTTAGAATTTTACTCTTAAGATTTTTGCACCTGAATGGTCATGCCTGTGTGTTGGGTGCATCACTGTCTCTATTGGAAAAGGTAACTGACATCATTAACCCCTCATGTTCATTTCTGTACTTTAGAATCAGCTTTTCTCCATTTTGGTGCTCGAATGTATCTTGGCATGTTAATACACTCTTGCATGATTTCTGGGCACGTTTCCTATCACTGGTACACCTGCTGTTGGACATGCCGCACTACCTAAATACATCTTAGCATTCCTGCATGTCTTCACTTACAAGTCCTCACACTATCCTCTTACATTCTTTCAACACCAGGGAACCTAACTAATTCTTTATTACTACAATTCATGTAAAATATTGGCTTGTTTAACCCAACAATCACACAATTGCACCTACTACAAGTGGACAGCCTGCTCACTCAAGAACTACCTATAACTCATCTTATGCTACCTACAAAAAAGGGCCTTAATTATCCCAACCGTACTAGTTACCATTATCATGATCAATATCCAGCCATAGGCTATACAAACCAAAATACAACATAGCTTACAGAAAACATTTTACATGTATATACAAATTCATAAAATAATAGAAAATTAAGAGAGTTTGCAAGAACTGCACACAAGATCTGCCATGGACAATATATAGGCCGAGTGACCGAAAGATTACACACAACAATGTACAATATGAAATTGTCTTAGAATAGTTTAAAAACATGATCATGTAGCCAAAGTGGGCAAGCACGTCTCATATAAAAAAATAGCTAAACGCAAAACAATGTTGTGCCTAGCACAAAGTGACATCCCTTGTCTAAAACCGTTTATGTCAAGCCCTTTATAGTGCTCATAGGCTGCCTCCCGTAAATCCTATTATGAACTCCTCCCAACACACTTCATCCTCAACACTAATTCCTTTGGCACTCCCTAACACACACTCTTATTCATTCCTTTCCGTTGAATTTTGGACTCCAGTTATCGCTTGATATGCCCTAAAACTCCTTAAAACTCTTTCACATCCATCGTACATTGTTTGACATGTGTGTTAGTATACTCATTCATAAATGCAGGCTGCCTTGACCCTCCGTAGATATCATGCTCGAAGTTGTTTTGAAATAAAACATTTTTGAGTTGCAAAGAATAGGTGGCAAAAGTGCAAGACCACAATAAATAGGAGCCATGCCTGCCAGAACATTTGAAGATAGTGGCACCAGTTATGTGAAATGAAAATCACAAGGTGATGGAGACAAAGACACCAAACAGTAATCTCACAGATCGTGAAGAAGCCACAATGCTGCAAGCGAGGAAAGAGTGAGAGACCCATCACATTGGCGAACAAATAAAAATCAAAGGAAAATGGAGATAAACAGAATAGTAGAGTAACAGGAGGAGAGTCGTAGGAGACCAATAGGCTCACAACAGATTACATCTTTCCGTAACAGACTTTGTGGAGGTATCATTGTAGTTATTTGACATTTATAATGAAATATAGCTCACATGTGTTGACGTTCGCAGTTCAATGTTATTCAATTGTTTATTCAATGTATGTATTTTATTTAAAATTTCATCACATCTCGAATATGCTTAATATATACATTCATGCAAAGTAAAAAGATACAAGCTGTCTTAAGTTCTTCACTATACTTTATAACAGAATTTACTGACACTTGATTGTTTCCTGAATCCTTATTAAGGTTATGGTGCTTACCTTTGGTGTGATATCAGTATCTTCTCCCTCGCAGTGAACAGGTCGGGGATTTGTGCTAAACTACTCTGGTAGAAACCTTGTTGGCCTCTCTTCGTAATCCTGTCCCACTGCAGACCTCATTTTTTCACAAACAATGGTTCCGATTGTCGTAACGGGGTACCTGGTTTGTGGGACCTAAAGTATGGTATTGTGGATCTATGGAGAAAGAACTACGGCTTTTAGTAAGCTGAACCACGGACTCAATTCATATCGAGCAAGCAGAGTTGCACGTAGAGGGAGAAAAACCTGCTGCGGATTGGGTCTTTCATTTTCCAATATGCACGTGACCTATACGAATTTTTTCCGGAAAAATTTCTGCAGAAATTTATAATTGAGCCAGAAGAATGCGGTCAAGACACCGAAGGGGGCACGGCGTCTATATGGAAGCATGGATTCAATAAACACTCTATTGGTTAGAGACCAATTTGTCCCAAGTGATATTTTCTCAGACATCTACCCTAGAAGGACAAGACATTATGAATTTATAAATCGAGTGCCACCTCACTCCTTTGGTAACATATATTTATCCGGATCATGGGGAGAACTTTCAAAGGAAATTTTGTTGTGGATCAAAGCTTTAATGGTATCACAGGTTTTGATTACACTTGGTAACCGAGATGGTAGACTTAAACCATTTGGGTACTAGGGGAAGCAAATCGAGGTACAGATGCTATAAGCAAGTTGAAGGGGGAGCAGTGAATATAGATCCCAAAACCTCTAGTAGGTTGAGAGAGACAAGCACACCAAGGCACAGACACACATGGTGGGGAGTGGGTATTGCATGAGTTAGAGAAGTAGGTATGAGGTCACGGCAGACAAGTGAGAAGGCGCCCCAGATGATGAAGGAAATGAGGGTCGCACAGATCCCGGCGGAATAGAGGACCATCAAGGAAGTTAGGAAAATTTATAGGGACCGGGCGCTAAAAGAGTAAAGGGAGAGAAATCCAACGTGGAGGATGCAATGAGGGGGATATCTAGTCAGAGTTGCATGTTGCAATGGGACAACTATTCGCAGGAGAGACCCAGCATTGATAACTCGAAGGTACCCCGTCTTCCTAACTCTCAGAAAAAGTTTGTCCCAACCTTCTTCCCCCGGGTACTCTATCACCCACCACCGGTGAAATTTCGTTATGTTACGAGAGTTTAGCAAGTTGAATAGTGTTCATCGTTTATAGTACCAATGACCTACTAGTAATAGTGTTATAATGAATTTCCACCGCTAAGAAATATATGTTTATTTTAATACCATCCATACAAAGAATATGGGTGATTGTTTGATAACGAAACCCGCACCTTCCGGAGGGGAAACAATGTGATGTGAGCAAAGACGACATTTCATGTGGCCACATGAAGGGCTTCGTACACTAGAGGTGGTGGTTGAGTCACTCAGTTGGAAAACCACCTTGAAGAGACAATAGGCTGCTGAAGTTCATTAAATGGTCCGTTCATTCCAAACCCAAATACAGATGATGTGTACAGTTAACTGTCAAACACCTGTTACCCTTATAGATCAACATGGTTACTGTGATGTGGGATCCTAATGAGAAGGTTCATGGATGTGATTGTGAAAAATGAGTTACCCAATCAACACAAATTATCGTAGAGATTGGTTTATTAAAGTAATTTTCCCCGAACAATAACCCTTATAACATGACAAAATGATTAATATCCTTATGAGATGCATTGGAGAAAGCTATGAAAATAGAGGCTATGGCAAGGCATTCCACATTCAGAGAGACAAAGAATTTCTGGAAGACCCTTCCAGATATTGGGATTACAAACATCAGATTCAAAATTTAACAGAGAATTTTGTTAATATTTAGCCATCAATGCATCACATAACACTCCAATGTAAAAATTAAATCTGTTTGATGGAGGGACACGTACTGCCGAATGCCTTAGATTATGGGGACGGAAACGTATTTTGTAATTTTAAAGAGTAGGACAATAAGGGACCCGGGCGTAGGGGGAGTTTTTGCGATAAACATTCATGGTTATACTGCACGCAACCCCACTTTCTAGGGTTCCCCGCTAAACAGAATCGCATCGGTAACCGAATACCTGTGAATATGTAAAGGCATTCTATTAGGGACTTTGAGGTCTAAAATGGACCTCCTAAGGAAAATAAGTAATCAAAATTCAATTTTATGAGAACTAATCACTAGGGCTTACGATCATCCCTAATGTTACATATTGTTTGAGTTAAATGTACGCATTTGTCACACTTTCAATGGATAAAACTAATGGTTAACCATGGTAATGGTTTCCAAGTACTAAAGTCGTTGTGCCATCATAATAAATGTCACTTCACACTTTTTTAATAAGTCATTATTTTCATTTCATATTCCTTGAAAGAAATAACAATGCAATATCCAAACATATTTATTATATTATATTATTATTTATATACCATATTAATACATAAGATATACAATTTAAATAATAAATGCTTAATTAATAGCATATAATATAATAACTATAAATTTATATTTATATTTTATTTATTATTTAGTTATTAAAGGAAAAATGGTCATTGTCTAACGACAATGAATTTTCTTGAAAAGATCATTCTTAATATAGTCATATACCATTAATAAATTTATTTATTAATTTTATTTTGGTACAAATTCTGAATTGAATTTAACTATATTATACGGGATTGTGGTTCAAAAAGTGAATTGAAAATTCATAAATATTATTTTATTGGTTTAGCTATTATTTTATTATTTCCTTAGGAGGGCCATTTTAGACCCTCAAAATTTCCTCAATGGGCCATCCACCACCATCACACCAATTTTGTAGAAATACTCCAATGTTCCAAAAATACATATTTGTGAGTTTTTAAAATTTCCAATAAACCATAATACAGAGTAGTGTAGAGCCCCTAGATGCAATGGTAGAAAGACACAAACTATATTATAGAGAACTAGGCTCCAAGATGATGAGGATAAGAATGAGAGAGTGCGTAGCTAGAAGAAGAGGACCCTAAAATAAAGTTACAATTGTCACCAAGAAGGCCTAGGCAGGCAATGTCCACTACCTAGAATAACATGGTGCTCAAAGGCAAGTATTTAATACACATTTAACCGAAGACTATCTAATTAATTGGTATATGAGTGAAGAGCGTATAGAGAGAGAAAATTTGGTGAATGCAAACCCATAATAATAGAGGCTCGTTTATGAAAAATGTAGTCATAGTAACATAAAGGGAAAGAGAGAAGGAGGATGTACAAAGAGACCCATGGAAGTTGATCAAGCCAAAGATATCCAAAGCCAATCTTCTGCACTTATACTGTATAATATTTTAAAGAGGCATTGGTAAAATTTTCCCAACCAGGGAGCACATTGAGCTCCCATATCCGACTGTAGAAAAGGGAAGCAAACCCATACAAGTATAACATTTAAAGAATGGTTTTCCACTATTTTAAAAATTGCAATTAACAAACTACTAAGTTGAACAATTAGAATAGCACCTAGAGACAGTAAAGAAAGCAGAATTATGATCACTAATTCAACTTAAAAGAAGAAGAGTGATCAAAGAAAGTAAGATGTTAAATGTAGAAGGTAGTCTGAGACATTTTAAACAACATCTGAATCAAATATGACTATAATGCACCTAGACTAAAAAAGTAGAGTCTTCCAGAAAATAAGGAATCACTCAGAATGCTGAGGAGACATTTCACCACATGGCTGAATACAAATTATCGTATCAAAGTCAAGAAAAGCTGAGGAGGTTCAATGATAAAACACAGAGGCAACACATACAAATTTTGAAGGATATTCACAGAAAAGGATCCTCATTCACTACTATTTGGGGATGACATTTGCTTTGAGAACTATATCTATTGACTTGAAAAGGAATTGATGATATTTGAAGATGGAAGTCAAGGTCATCGAGTTCAGTGACCCCATATCATGAACTTGATATACAAAAATCATTTGAAAAAAGTAGAGAGGATGCTCAATTTCTCAATCATCTTTATTCATGATGCGAAGGAAGAGATGAAGACTACATCGACCCAACAACAAGGGACCGTGTTTGAGAAGTGCCCAGAGTTCGTACATAGGCTCGAAATAACTGGGATGATTGGAAACACGCAGAGGATATGAGACTAATACAATAAAGATAAAGCACATCCATGGAGTTAACTAGATTAGAACTGAGGTAAGAGGATATTTGAATTTATCAAATATGAACATTGTAAATACATTTATTGCAAGAATATAAGATAAAGTACCACGGAACATAGAGTCTCGCTCATGGATGTAGCTCTACAAACACATTAGCACGATGAGGGAGCAACCATTGCAACTCACTTTTGGGATGGGAAGATGTTGCACGACAAGAGCCAGATTCAAAGAAGATGAAGGAC
Source organism: Pinus albicaulis (assembly GCA_034641835.2). Taxonomy (NCBI): domain Eukaryota; kingdom Viridiplantae; phylum Streptophyta; class Pinopsida; order Pinales; family Pinaceae; genus Pinus; species Pinus albicaulis. Next base: position 1,463,206,430 of record CM076578.1, on the reverse strand, counting down.
CACATTTCTGAAGAGAAAGTACCAAGGGGATTCCGAATTTCACGAAGCATTTATAATATTGTGAGTATCACCGGAAGAAAGCAAGATATCCAAAATATCTATGGATACACAATTTTGTACATTCAGATACAATTCCACAAGCCTCGGTACCTAACCAAAGAAAATAAAAGAGAACCACACTTGGAAAGTAGTTGTGGAAAATTTCCAAGGCAACAAGCTTTGTTTAAAGGAGAAAAAAATTAGTTACACAAGCACTACAAGCCATCAAAAGAGTACTATTTTTTCCAAATATTTAGGAAGACGATATATCAACCGCTTCTCACAATAGATTATCAAATCAATCAATAGCATGCAAGAGAATAGATAGTGAGATGGATGACGATGATCTAGAAAATATTACACTTATATTTTGGAAGAAAAATAAGGGGAGCGAGATACAACAAGAACCTACAACAGAGGGAATACATCTACTACCATTAAAGACCAAAAATCTGAACATTGGAACCTTGGAAAAACCCAAAATTTGCGCTGACTGGCAACCAAATGGGATACAAAATGATTACAAGGAGATTCTAACTTTCTTACTGTGAATATGAATATTTATTCCATCCTTAGTAGTGGAGCTAAAAGGAATAAAAGGAGACATGGGGGAACCGTGTTAATTCCAGCACGCAAGTCCAATGGGAAGCAATACCTGCCATTTGAATCCAAGGGTAAAAGAGAAATTCAAGACGTATATATGTAAAACAAGTTGAAAGCAGTAGATTGACGCTCAAAGGAAGAAGCTGTAGTGGTCACCCCATATTCATAAAATGAAAAAGGAAAAGCTCAATATTAGATTATGTGTTGACTACAGAAGCCTCAACAACGCATGAATACATGATCCATTTCCCAAATTGCTCAAAGGATGAGGTGCTCGACAATGCAGGAGAAACAAAGTCAATATTTACAAGATGGATTCTTCTGGGGTATCATCAAGTGGAGAATAGCCAAAGAACAGCAAGAAGAAAACAACTTTTTACAACCGAATGGGTATCATTCAATATAACACACATGCCCTTAGGCGTGAAAATGCGCTAAAGGTGAGCGACGTGACCATTTATAGGCAAAGATTGGGGAATATATCCCACAAGTTCCCGAGGTTTATATGGATACTGGATATTTTACAACCAAATGAGAAATTAGGCAACTACTAAGAATAATGTTTAATGTGATGCGTACAACTCCATATTTCACTCAATATTAAGAAATGCATCTTTGTAGTACCTTTTGGGATGTCGCTAGGACATGTGTTGTTTATAAACCCCAGGTGTTCATACTGCTCTAGTAAAAGTGGCAAACAAGTAATTAATACAAAGTGCCGCAAATCGGTGGAAACGCTTAATATCGCTACTAGGCCATACTAGTCACTAAGATTGATCCGCAACTTAAAGATAACCACCCCTTCGGAAAATTTGTTGTGAAATCGTAGAAATTCATTCGTACTAACGCACCTATTTACCGCCCTCAATACATTGAAAGAAAACTAGCAACAAAATTATCCGAGTTCGTTGCCTTAATTGGGACAAGTAGTTCCCACGTCCATATTGATGCCCGTAGTATCGCATTAGGATCACTTTTGGCTCAAACGTAGAAAACTCAATCGTATCACCTAGTCTACTTTGCAAGTAGGAAGTTGTCGACATGGGTCGAAAGGGAACTACACAACAACACAAAGGGAAGCCTTCGTAATGGTGTATTCCCTTCATAAGTTTCACCATTACCTAATAGGGAGGTACGTTCAAATTATTCATGGACCAAATAACATTGAAGTACCTAGTCAACAAAATTTTCCTCAAGGAAGATCCGTATTGGCTCCAACTATTCGAGGAGTTAACCTTTGAAGTGATAGTGAAACAAGGAAGATTAAATGTGGTTCCTAACCATTTATGAAGGCTATAAAATTTGGATAATGGAGGGTTGGGACCCTGGGATGATCGGGCTTATCTGACACCGATATCTTCTTAATAAAAAGCCATCTAGAAACATTTGCACGATAGGTTCATATGGCAACAAGATAGTGCCTAAATGAATATATGGTGACTCTAATACGACATCTGTCACAAATCAAATTTATATAAATTAATAGCAGCAGACAATGATATAATATGGGGATTAGACCAGTCCTACGCAGATGCCATGGACCATGAAAGAGAGTGGGATATATTTTGGGAATTACTTGAGCGGTAAGGGTTTACTATGAAAAACCTATCGTAAGAAAGATATTACAAGTAGGGTTATGGTGGGTCACAAAGACACAAGGATAGTAACAATTTGTAAATAAATGTGACATCTACCAAAGAATGGAACGCTGAATCATTGCAGATGAGTTTCCATTTCCAAACCGTAAGAACACTACAACCATTTGAAAATGGGTCATTGATTTTATAGGACCCTAACTGCCCTATCAAAATACATTCACAGAAAGGTACATAATTACCGCAATGTGATTATTCTTACTCAAATGGGCAAGAGAGGGCACTATAGTGAAGGATTGCATGGCGTATACAACATCCGTGTTCATTTTTGAAAAATATCATCAAGTGCATTTGGTCGTCCTTAAGTCTAACCAAATAAGATTTAAGGTACACTCTTCATCAATATAACAATCAAATCTTTGTTAGATATTTTTACAGTAAACATCATAAGAGCAAATTTCATACCATCCCCGAGAAATAAGAACAATTGAAGCACGAATAAGATCCGGAAAAAGGACTAATAAATATCTTCAATTTCCAATCAAGATGACTGGATGAGCACACAACAAAGAACATTATGGGCATACAAGACAATCAGTAAAAATATTGCACAATCGTACTCCGTTCCAGTTGGTACTGAGGGAAGCAAAGGTACCTTCTAAATTTAGTCATACCAAGTATGTTAATTGTTTCTAACACTACATTTAATGAGGAAGAAACCTTGTACTTAAGATACACCTCCATGAGATGCAAGAGCTTGAAAAGAGGATAGATTTTCGGTGGAATTACACTAGATGGTCCAAAAAGAAAGACAAAAATCTTGGCATGACCGTTATCAAACATAAAATGTTCGTAGTTAGAGGGAAAGTTTTTATTATATGACAAAAAAATTTCAGGAAATTTCGGGAAAGCTCAAAATGCAATCGGGGATGGGGCCATATCATGTAATTGAAGTAATAAATTAAGGAGCAAACATGGCATGCCTAGACAACCAAGTGTTACAATGATAGGTGAATGGCGCATGCCCGAAGCCTTATCATGAGTAAGTTTGCCTATTTCTTCTGCACATACCCGTCTCCCACTGAGAGGAGCGTAGGGGTAGAATAGAGATAGAGATTGATTCAATAACCTCTCAACACCGAGAAGAGAATAGAATAGGAATGTAAAATAAAGAACAAACTACAATAGCAAGAGGAAAATCAACTATTGCGATGGGAGATCATGACGCAACCGTCATACGAGGGAGGGTAGTGTCTATGCGTCATCCATGTTAGAAAGCCAAGTGTGTCAAACATCATTCCATCATAATAACCCATCATGCTAGTGTCGTATGTAGGATCACTCAATTTGTATATTAACCTGGGCCATAATTAGTAACAACCATAATAAAGAATAAATTTTCCATATTAAGTCACAATCATTACCTATCATGTTCACCCAAATCTCGAAGTCATAGTCATCAATATCGTAATTCACCTCACCGTGGTAACTAATCACATCATTATAGCCATGGGGAGGCCGAAAAATTAATTATTTATGGGGTCTTATCAACCCCATTAAGGATGGTTACATTAATTAACCCGCATGAAAGAAGAAAGCATGAGAATTTTGGAAAAATTATGAGGTTAGAAAAAAAGAAACAATGAGTAGTAAGTGGGAAATTTACTGCAGGAAATCCAAAGAGATAACTTAGTAGTAAGAATTCGAGACAGAGAGAGAAGGCATAACACTTCAAGTATACAAAAGAAGGACAAAGATGACAAAGGTAGCAAAATGTACTGCCGAGCTCTGGCTCGATGAGAGAATTCGCATAATGGAATCATTAGTGGGAAAGTATGACAATGCGTCGATGATTGGATACAACATTTCGTATAGATTCATAGCAATTTCTCGGATATGAGAGGTGTCTACATAGAGAATTATGTTGGCCAAGGAGGAGGGAAGTAGTAAGAATTATTCTAGCTTGCAGGGATCCAGGTCGACAAGATCGAACCCTCAGAACCTCCCGTGTTTGGAACCACAAGAGCATCGACGCAAGGTAACAAATTCCCCGCCGAGTGACCTGCACGGATCACCTGTATAGCAGAGATATCGACACATGCATATGATATCAACAGAATCATGATCTCTCCACCACGTTGCGTAACGGGTTCGAAGAGAGAAAAGAAGGTGGGGATATTATGATTACTATAAGAAATATGACACGAAAGAGCAGTGGAAGGCGAAGACAGTACCCGATCAACAATCCAATGCTTAAATTTTCATGTTACCTAATCACAAGAAAGATATGGAGGCACCACACCATAAGAATGCACCGACACCATTCCGTTACGAACACTACCTCTAGGGAACCCAAATGAATCGGTGTACGTTCGTTGAACAAACTTTAGAAGCTCACAAAGATAACTACAAAAGAGCCACCGAGTTCATTTACAACTACCCTAGTAATGGAATTTTCTATGTGGAAATAGACTCACCCAGGGTGAGACAAACACAGAAATCATTACCATCAGGACAATGGCTATGAAGCCACACCATGGAAAATATCGGAGATCCGCACAAAGGAGGTAAAACAAGAGGCGTTCACATTCCGGCACAGCAGGGTCAACATAGTGGCAAGTGCAGAAAATATGGCTCCGAGGAGTCCTGATAGATATTCCTTGAGATATGGTTCACCATCACCGCGTTAGTGACATATGTCGACTCCGCTGTTCGGATGAAACCACGTTTAAGAAGAGACCGCAAATTTTTTTAGTTGATGAAACGTATCTGCCATCGGTTTATTCATGGTCAAGAGTTGGAACAGACTTGCAAGGGAATCCATCACTATTCTATTTGAGGGAATGCTTCTCAAGAGCACTACCAGGGGAGACACTATCGCTCAGATATTTTACCTGTACACAATGCCCTCACCAAAGGAGTCGAACTCTTTTCATGAAGCTAATTTGATACTATAGACGTACCACCATGAGTATGAGTAACCTAGGGAAGACAGCTTCATATTTAACCAACCCACATCATAGCATGAGCACTCAAAAATATCAACAGTCACCGTAAACCTCCTTAGAGAGACTCTTAAACAACGACATGCTCGGTGCCGATAGTATGCACTGGGGTACTAAAAGTAATAAATTAACGAATGGCAACAATAGTGTATGGTTGTACAAAACCTCCAATAGAGGTTCTCACAACAACAACAATAGATAATTACGTTTACCGAAGAACGCAACCGCCCAAAGGGGAGAAATCGTGTGTGAACAATCATGAAAGGTAACGAATGTCACAAGGATCTCTCGCCAACAGAATAGCCCAGGATGACAAGACGGAAGATATATTATCTTGATCCATAGTTGAACGGTCTATCCATGTGAAGACAACTTTGTGCAAATCGAGGTGAAAATCGTAGCTCAAACAAGTGTTTGTGACAAGATTTGCAGCACGCATCCTCACGGATATATGTCGCAGAAGATTACCGAGAAGAAGAAATAGGAAAACCAATGCAAGAACCCTGGGGATGATAGTAAGAGAGGCGACAACCTCTCGAATCATTTACACTTAGTGCTTCTAACTTGCCAACTATGAAAGCCCAATGAATCTCAAAGACAACCGTAGCGTATCACAAGAGACAAAAGAGGCCACAAGATTCCGTCAGTGATAACCCCGCTATAAAATCTCACACAGGTACCGGAAACCACAAGATACAGATAGAGGAGGAATTTTCTCAAATGATATCCTTAGAGTTGAGGCAACTCTTCAAACAGTACACAACAAAGGAACAGCCGAATGGCCGCTAAGTGCCTAAAATAAAAATCAAAGAAGTATTCGTTAAACTCGCCACCCATCGTATGCAAAACCGAGGTCGAAAGATTTGGCAACAGAACCCATCACCATCGTATGCTGAAATAGGAACACCCACTTCTGGCGAACTCGTTATTCGTACCGGGAAAAGATCCTATGCTGGGGCTCTTTATTTGACAGAGCGAGGAAATCGAAGGAAGATGGTCAGCAGTCAGTAAGTAGACATACCTAATGAAACCGAATCAAGAGGAAAGGGATTGACTTGGGGACAAGTTAGTAGCAGTGGTGAGGGCCTATTAGGGCCTTTGTTTTGAAAATGAAATATTTTTTGAGTTGTTACAGGCAACCCGTAGCTGCGAGAGATAGAGCCGTCACATTTGCGAAATAGCCGTCGTGAAGATACTGGTTGTAATGGCAAAGAACAGCACAGATGGGGAGGGAGGGGAGACAAAGACAATCAAGAAAACTCCCAATGATTGTGAAGAAGCGATAAACAACGAATCAAGAAAATAGGGAGAGACCCATACTCATGTTGGTAGAGGAACAAATAGGAAATTAAATCAAAGGTAGACAATGGGGGTTGTCCTAGTAGAGGGCCGAGGAGGAGTTCCACAGAGAGCTTTCAAGTAAGTCACCTATGTACCTGCATCACTCTTTAATAGACTCTATCAAGTAATGTAGCTATTTCTTAGATATTGATAATGAAATATATCTCTACCTATTTTGGATGTTCAGTTCTGTTGTTAATCATTGTTGTGAATGTATGGCATGTTTTCAAATTTTTAATTTCAACTCGAACATGATGCTTAATGAGTGATATCCTAGGAAAAGTAGTAAAATCGTTTATTCCAAGTCTTTTCCACCGTACTTTATAGTTATAATTCTGGTCGACAATTGATGTATTTCCCAACCTTATTAAGGTCATATACACGCCCTCGTAGACCCCTTGCCTTGACTAGGTGAAAAATGCCGATGTTGTGCTAGACGATCGTGAAACCTTTGTCAGCTTCTCTTTTGAACCTGTCTTGTTTGTAGACCTCCTTTTTCTTCCAAAATTTCCCTCACAACTACCCTCTTACTCACTTTTCTTCAACTTGTGAATCCAACCAAGTCCCTGACTACAAGAGCTTCGACCAAGTTATAACACATGGAACCAGACTATTTTTTTGAATCGTGCAGCTTTTTGAGGTACCCACAAGCCTATGATGGCTGAAGAGCTTTCATTATGGGAAAAGAACTTGGAAGAAAAGGGATTTTGGACCCAAGATGGGGTTTAAAATCTAAAAGGAAAATTAAAAGAATGAGCATGGTGGCATGCTTGAAAGTCTGTATGTTTTGGTTTTTTGTAGGATAAAAATCGTAAGTTGTAGAGGGTTCCAAGAGGTATAGGAAAACTATCAAGGAGGCCTTAGGATGGAGAAATAACATCAAGTGAGAAGAAGTCATTTGATCAAGGTGAAGAGAGATGTAGTCCTAAAGTAGGTCAAGTAAGAGGGTCGAGTAAGGGTTACAACGAGGCCGATGACCATCCTCCACAGGTAAAGAATACCTGTGAGGGTCTTAGTAAGAATGTTGCATACCTTAATGGTTGGTTCTATCTAGGAATTAGGATGGAATATTGTTGGTTTTGTTATGCAACTTAAGCTTAAGAGAGGTTGCTCATGAGAACTGGGCATGTCATTTCAATAAGGTTTTTTAGAAGGGCTAACACTGTAAATTTGAAATGTTTAAATTCAGAACAGAAACATTAGAATTAAAACTAGAAAGGAAAAAAAATGCATCCACACGCAGGTGAAGAATTTTGGATGCACTTGGGAGTGAGAATGTGGGCATGCCTAATTTATTTTTCCTTAAAATAATTTGGACAATAAATCTAATTTCATCTCATAACAACTTGTGACACTAATCAACTCACATGACAAGAGTTATTTCAAGAATGAGGTTGAGGCCTAAGAGGCAGGCCTGTAGGTATGACCCAATATTTTTGGAGTCTAGTTGCAGCTTGGATGCATTAGCTATGTGTGAATTAGTTATCTCAGACTTTGGAATGAGTTAAAATCAAGATAAATAGTTCTGGAAATCAAGGATGAGCTGTGACAGAGTGTTAGCTAATGACCACCAGATTTAATTCACACGAGTGATCAATCGATAATCGATAATTCACTGTATTAGCTGCATATTACCCGAGGAAGATAGAGGTCAAATGGAACATAACTATCGTGGTTGTATTTACACAAAATTTCCCATGTGCAATTATAAAGTCATTAGAGATGCCATGATGGATTGTGCAATCAAGGAAGATAAATTTTCCTAATTAATAGGGAGCTAATTCCTAGGAATCACATGAGTAAGCGTTAAAAATGGTTGAAGTACCAGAATTGGCTAAGTACTTAGACTCCAGTTTTCCTAGATCATGGGAGAAATTGGCACAGTTGTTGGAGAATATCTTTGAGATTAAGGCATTGTATTGTTTCCCTCATGATTCCTTGACATAATACACAATGAGACAGAGGGGTTTTGAGAAAGCTGTTTTCCCCAAATACATTTTGTGTTGTGTGGTTGACACTGATGCCTTTCTATCATTTATATGTGATTGGCTGTGCTGCATCTATGTTTTGTTTCCGAAATGTATGAAGTGATTCAATATCTTGTTTTAGTACATTACAAGCATTTTGAGATTTAATCCTTGTTGGTTAGATTTTCATATGGTATCGTACAGAATTTTTGGGCAAATGTTTGCAAAGAATATCTCAAGATTAAAAAATTTTAGAAAAAAAAATAGCATATTTGGATTCCTTGTGGAAAACTACCTGGGAAGAAATCAATTCGCAGCTCCGATGAGGGGAGGTATCGTCAATTTAAAACCAACTTTTTTAGAAAAACAAATGTTGTAATGGAGGGATAATTAAATGTCTGACAGTCAAGGAACCTATATACACTGGAGGTAAATTTGATAAGGAAAATATTTGAGGTACAAAGAGAGCAGGAGACTTGGTCGTTGAGAGGAGTAAAAATTACCTCCTCAACATTCAAATTTGGGGAAGTAGTCTTAGAAGCCTAGGAGCATACAATTGGAGAAGAAGAGGAGACCGAGCGGGCAACCACTCAGCAAAGAGAATTCACAGGGTAATTTTGTAGCTAAAATTGGGAGACAGAGTACATGCAACCATACCTCTTGGTGAAAGGTGGGTGATGTGTAGATATAATCCCAAGATAAGAAATTTGGGCAACATCCATTGAGATGTAGTATGCTGTCTCATGGATCAAACTTAGGCATGGCATTCCATAGTACAACAATAGCAAGAAGGATCAAGTGATTGATACAAATAAGATGTTCAAGACATAAATCGTAGTGAAAATGTCAAGCATCGGAGCGAAATTAGAGTTTTGAAACAAAGGCAAAGGGCACGAATGCAGATGTTTATGAGGCAGAGATTTCAGTAGATAACTTCGTAGCTAGTGCGCAATGTATACTATGATGACAAACAAATTATATTGGTCCGCCTTTTGAGAGGTTGTCCAAGTTTAGGATTTTCCATGTGCAAACAACACTAGATAAGTTTTGCATGAAAAATTCCAAAGGTACTAGATTCAGATGGATTGAATTTCTTTATTGTTGAGAGGGAGTGTTGAAATTTGCAACAAGAAACAATGAAAATGGTAACTATAAAGGAATAAAAAATAATTCACCCACACTGGTGAGGAATTTTTATGTACTAGGAGTCAGTAATGTGAGGTGCCTAATTTATTTTTCGCTTAAATAAATTGCACAATAAATTTTAATGTCATCTCATAACAACTTGGGTTAGTTAACTAAGTCATGATGATTGAGTTAGATTAAGGAATTCAAGTTGAGGTGATCTAGGTGGATATTGGTGGCCATTTGCCTATTCCACTTAGGTCCTCACCATTGTCTCTTTCAGTTTTTCAGTTTCCTTAATTATAGCACAATTTACTATTTTTGTCAGTTTTTCAGAACCTAAACTTCTGAGGCTGTTTTAAGGCCCCAAACGACGTTTTTTGGTCATGAAAGGTTTGGCTACTTCATATAAATTGAATTAGCAGTTGTAGTCCTCAAATAAAAATATTTCTAACAATGTATCATGTGCATCAAACGAAGATCATATGACCAAGTTACGACCCCGGGAAGTTGGCTGGCCAAGTACCCCCAATAGGGCCCATAAAATCTTGGTGTTACATATCCTTGGGTTAGGGTTTCCTCTTATTTTTCAATAATAAAATGGACCTTAAGCCTTATTGTAACATAGTTCAGAGGCATGTAACCGCAAAATCTCCTCTCATAGATAAGCTACCATCACCCGAGCTAGTTTGTTTTCCATTCTGTCTATAAGTAATTTTCAGTGTTTGATAGTAACAAAATGAAGTGATATTCCTAATGCATCTCTGTGTTTATGTTTATTTCTGTATTCTATTCCATTCCTACATATATCCAGATCATGAGGGTCTAAGTTGAGGCATGTAGAGGGATTCTAATATTTTGGGGGTCCATCTGCAGTTGATGCATTAGTGGGGTGTAGGTGTGAACTAGTTAACTCAATTAATTGAGTTAAAATCATCTTAACTAGTTCTAACTGAGTGATGCGCTAGTGAGAGGTCCACTTAATTAAATTATATTTAATTCGCGATGAGTGATAAATCAGATAACTGATAATTCACTATTAATAGTTGCATGCATGTAAGTTCTGAGGAAGACCCAGTTGAGAGAGAGGTTAAAGAGAACATAACTATCAGTTGTATTTATAAAAAATTTCCCATGTGAAATTATGAATTCATTAGGATGCCATGATGGATTGTGCAATCAAGGAAGGCTTATTTTCCTAATTAATAGGGAGCTAATTCCCTAGGAATTGCGTGAGGAAGGCAGGTCGGAGGAAGGTTGAGAATTGGCTAAGTACTAGACCAATTTTTCCTTGATCAGTAAGAGACAATTGGCAGAGTGCTAGAGAATATTATGAGAGATTAAGCATTGTGTTGTTTCATGATTCCTTGAATTAATACACAATAGAGATAGAGGGGTTTTGAGCAGTTTCTTTCCCCATATACATCTCGTGTTGTGCGATTGATAATTTATTTCTCTTACTTATATGTGATTGTGCGATCGTGTTTTGTTTCCATAAATTGTAGGAAGGATTCAATATCTTGTTTTAGTACATTACAAGATCAGATTGAATCCCGTTGGTTATATTTGCTACATGAAATATAAGAGAGGGTTGATACAATTTTTTCTTGTGGTGGTTAATAGGCTGCAAGGTCTGTGATAAAGACCAACATAAATGGAGGAGGGCTTGCACTGTAATTTAGAGCCATAACAAAAGTAGACGCAAGCGTAATATTGATTGAGGTAACCCTAGTTTGATGGTTGACATTGAGATCTGAAGTTAATGTCAAGATTTAGTCAAAGAAATTCCCGAATCTATGGATCCATATGAGCTAGGTCGAGTCCCTTACGGAGGCAAGATTCATGGTTTCTTCTATGGGTGGATATGGTTTGTTCTACAAAAATTAGAAGTACATAAGTATAGTGCCCTAGTTAGGAAAGTTTCCTAGCATATTTATTTCATAAGTTATTCCCTTAATACTGTGACAAATTTGCGTAGAATAAGAGCAATTGTGACCATTAGAGCAAGGTTTATTTCCGCAATATAAACCGCATATTTGGAAGATGGTTTGCAGATTTAGTGTGTATGGAGATAGTACATCCAAAGGAGGGTGGAAACTGAACAGAAGATTGAGCATGCAGAAGAAATGTGCCATGTGAAGAATGGATTGACAGGTAGAGGAGTTGATTTTGCTGGACTATCCATACATTTTTAGATAGATATCTGAAGCAACCTATAAAAAATTAGTCAATGGATTTTTGGTGGCTGATTTGTGACCCTAACTCAATCAACTATAGATTGTTAGTAGGACGATAAGAGGAGTAGTTCATATTTTTTCATAGATTGGACAACAAAGATCAAAATTTTTGATATACAAGAACAATGCTTTTGAGAGGACTCAAACCATTGTTAGGTGGAAGATTTGAAGCGCCCTATATGAATACAATATTGTGAGTCGTAGATCAGTAAAAAGAATTGACTGTGGTTGGGTAGGTTGATGGTAGTCCAAGTATAGTTGGAGGGTTGTTAGGTGACTGTCAAAGAAGAGACCTAACTCTTGCACTTGTGAAGGACAACAATATTGGTAGAAGGGTAGGTGTATAGGGCCTAAGGATGTGGAAACATTGAAGGATGGAAGTAGTCGTTAAGTGGACCAGCTAACTAGCTCTAGGTAACTATATTATAGAGGATTAATTCAATGAGAAGAAGGGCAACCTCCATAGCACTATGCTTGCCATATTGGATCCATACTATCGAAAAAATGGGCATACCAAAGAGTTGTTCACAAATGGAGTCTTGAACAACTTGTTACCACTCAAACTAGTAGTGGACCTAAAAGGGGTTCCTAAGAGGGCAACTACTAGGACAAGGGAAATGGTGGAGGCTTAGCCCATTGTCACCACAACTAAGGCTCCTTTCTCTTCGTGGGCTTTCGCCGATGGGAGGAGTCCTGGTAGTTTAGGAAATCACTTGTAGAGTATATAAAATCAATGAATAGGTGGCAAGTGACCTTAGAAACGCTTTCCCTAAGATAGAATAAGGAGTGAGACATGCTTGCCATTTAAGCAAGGGACTTGATATTCTAGGGAGAGAGGAGGGGGTTTGAAGGGTTGAGGGAGAAGAATAAGACTTATGAAGGAAGTTCTCAATCCCTAAAATCCTTTGGGAACTTGGATTCCCAAATGGTCCATGATGAAAGGACTTTGACACAAAATGGGACCACACGGAGCTAAGTGGACCCAGCCCAGGTTCAGGGATGGAATTTAGCAACCAATGATATTCCTATCCTAAAAAATGTGAGGGGAAAGGATTAGGCAAGAGTTCTTACTTCTATGGGTCAAATTTATCCTACTAGGTTATAGCCTTGGGAACACCTATGCAAAACTTGATCCTAGAGCTAGGGCTTGAGGTAAAATTCAAAATGAATTTAATGCATAAACATTTATGGGGTTTACTAAAAGTAACAGAACCAACACCTCAAGACCATAAATTATTATTTAATTGGCTAAAAATGGAAGAGAAATCTAATTTCATTATAGGCCTCTCATTGGTAGATTCACAATTTCATCCCATAGACTTGGAAAAATATTTAGCTCAAATATGGGAAGAGTTAAGCGAAATACTTGGGGAAAAGTCTATGAATGAAAATTTTTGTTCACAAGAAATATCCATGATATTTTATGAATCACCTTGACATATATCCTTTATGCAAGTCATACGATGATATGTCTTTACACTTATTTATATCTTGTCCCAACACAATGTGGGTCATCACCACCACCCTTGCAAAATTGAACATTATAGGCTTGTGGTCCTACCTAAGCTTAGAAGAAAATTTCAAAACTTAGTTACACAACATCATGGAAGATTATTAAAAAGGTTTCCCATGCATTCTAATCAGCAACATCTGGTGGGATTGGAATAGCAACACATTTTTTTCACGAGAAATATCCATGATAGTTTAAGAATCACCCCAACATCTATCCTTAATGCAAGTCATATGATGATATTTATTCACACTTATTTATCTCTAGTCCCAACACAGTGCAGGTCATCACCACCACCCTCGAAAAATTGAACATGATAGGCTCATGGTCCTATCTTAGCTTGGAAGAAAATTTCGAAACATAGTTACACAACATCATGGAAGATTATTAAAAAGGTTTCCCATGCATTCTAATCAACAATATTTGGTGGGATTGGAACAAAAATAGATTTTTTTTCATGAGAAGTATCCATGATAGTTTATAAATCACCCCAACACCTATCCTTTAGGCAAGTCATATGATGATATTTCTTCACACTTATTTATCTCTTGTCCCAACACAATGCATGTCATCACCAACACGCTTGCAAAATTGAACATGATAGACTCATGGTCCTATCTAAGCTTTCAAAAAAAATTCAAAAATTAGTTACTCAACATCATGAAAGATTATTATAAATGTTTCTCATGCATTCTAATCAGCAATATCTGATGGGATTGGAACACCAACACATTTTTTTCATGATAAATTCTAACAAAGATGACAATTGAATTGATAAAAAAATAGTGTTTGGAAGGCAAGATTCATCCTAAACCACAAAAATAATGGATTCTGGTAATTCCTGCACTCTCTCTTGGATGCCCATGTGACTTATTTGATGGTGTTGCACAAGTTATCCCACCTAGCTGCAAAGTGGGTGTGGTAGTCTTCCTCTCCCTGTCTTATAGAAAGAAAGTAATATATACCCAAAGTTAAGGCTCCAACAACTGAGTTGATTCCATTGCTCTTTCTACCCTTCTGGAAATTGCATCGATTGAAATATTTAAATCCATATAGATCCTGGGGGATTAAAAAATAATTTTCAATTGGTCAATAATTCATGATAGAGAACATATACCCACATCCCATCCTACAGGATATCATAGATTCCCGCAACTCTTTGGTCTAGTTATCTTTCAGACACATTCTCAAGGAGCTAAATACCACAACACACAAGCTTTTAAAAGAACCTTATAAGTTTGGTTCAATGTATTTTATGTAACTGTTTACAACCTTCACTTGACTATTAAAATATGTAAGTAAACATTTTCCTCCCCTTCAATATTGTATTTAAAGGTAGTAATTATGGTTGATCCTGCCAATAAAAAAAATCTTGTGAGATTCCATAGAATAAGAAGATAATATTAAACAAAAAAATAAACAATCGTAGAAATTACCTGTGTTATTGAATCACTAATTGGATCATGAATATGTTGTCCCGAAGTCAATAGAGTTTGTTTTGGTGAATCCTGACTAGGACTCAGGGAGCTCTACTAAAAAATAAATAGTTTGCATGAGATACCATGAAATCAGAGGATGAAGGGTTAAACTACAAAAACAATGTTTCATTAATTACACATCCTACAACAATAAAATCATGTCCTTATTAACATTGTGATTTTAAAATCCCAATATTCAAAGATGTTATACATCAAAAATTAAATTGTCTACAAATGTAATTCGTACATTGTTGGCTGGGTTTGGATCAACATGACTATTTTATTTTCCCACCTCCATAGCAGCTTTCAATTCCAACAATTCTTCAACAACTACTTTCAATCTTCCAAGTTCCTTGTCTTTTTCTCTCAATTTCTCTAATTGCTTCCTATAAGCATGCTTTCCTTTGTTTTTTTGGTTTAGTGGAACTCACATGACCTTCAGGTTGTGACATTTTTCCCCTCTCATAATATAGTGTGATTTGATTAAATGACTACCTATCATCCAATATCATTTTTTTAGGTATCATGCAAGGATATTTTGATCTAGAAATTAGATAGCATCATTATTCCCAAGGCCTTGAGTAAGCTTGCCTCTTAGGAAATACATGAGGTATTGAGATCCCTCCCAATGAACTTTCATTAATGTTAATGAATTTTTATTTTTATTTTTTAAATCTATGTTGTGTTAGAAAAGCATGCATTTCTTAGATATTTGGTGGAATTTGTTGTACCTTAAGATACAATTCCTTAGCTGTGATAAGGAATCAGTGCTTAAGACATTTATATGATTATTTCACAGAATTATTTGTCTCTGTTTAATCACCCTCAAGTATTTATTATTAAACCATAAAATATCAAATATAATGAATCCCTCAAAATGTTATCATTTGTTGATGTTGAATGAAATGACTAGAAGAGAATGAAAGAAAGAATCCCAAACCGATATGCTGTTACACATAATATACCATCTCAAACTTTAGAAGAATTATATGAAGGAAATACTTAAAACGAAGGAGCGCTAATTAAGGGTTTTAACTCTTGCTTACATAAGTAAAAAGAGATGTGTTGGTCATTACTTCATTTTATTCAAAGATAGAAAAAACATAATGTAAAATTGAATACATATCAACATAAACAGATGCCAGAA
Source organism: Pinus albicaulis (assembly GCA_034641835.2). Taxonomy (NCBI): domain Eukaryota; kingdom Viridiplantae; phylum Streptophyta; class Pinopsida; order Pinales; family Pinaceae; genus Pinus; species Pinus albicaulis. The sequence continues at coordinate 1,463,190,383 of CM076578.1, read as the reverse complement.
ACTTGTTTCTCATTCGTTAATCTTTGAAATTTCTGAGTACAAAATTATAGTCTGAAGGTCAAAAACTCGGAACCTTTCTTCTTCTAAACTATTACATTAAATACAATTAAAAACAGTTTGAAACTGCTATAACTGATCCTAACTACCTCAACTCCTGAGGACTTCATAATATATCTATTACATACCCTCAAAACATCTTATTAAATTTACATGATCTTTGAAAAATTACAATAACAAAAAAATTAACATCCTAATCTATATGCTGAATGTGAATCGATGACGATGCTGCTACATTTCCCGGATCAGTTGATTTGTCTGTCTTTGAAACCAAAGGATCTTTTTGCAAGTCTATCGTCCAAGCTCTGCACTTCTTCCATATCTCTACTCTTTTCCTGGGTGAATGTATCATATTGTGATACTCCAATCTGAAAGCAGTAATTCAATTGTAGGATGGTCTTTCTGTAAATAGGGTTTTTACCAACCACAAAAGCTGAAAATGTCTCTGAAAAAAGTTGATCATTGTTGCTCCCTTGAGCACCCGAGTCTTTTCATGTGTACTATCAACTTTACTCTTTATCAATAATAGTAAGTTTTCATAAGAATCCCATGACAACAGACCTCATCCAAGTCCCCAACATGAAGGCATACCTACTCTTGTCACCTTGTCAGTGACTTATCAAACTAACTTACTTCTTCTTTAATTTCTATCAACTTATTTTCTGTGGCCTTCCTATCATCATTCTTAGCTATCATCTTATTAATCTCCACTTCATATAGGATTCTATATTTAATCTCATTTTCCTCTAACCCTTGATCTATTTTGGAATTAATGAAGTCAATGAATTTTTTTTCCCAAATAGCCCTATTGATTGTCTTATGTCTATCTGCCATGACTTGTTCTTCAAATTCCCTGATGAGACTTTTCTCTTCTGCAACCACCATCAAAAAGCTCCAAATTGATTTCATTTCTGAAATGATATCATTCCAAATGATATCTTTTCCCTGAATTAAAGATATGTTCCCTTTCAATTTTTCTTTGAGACTTTTGATCTCAGCATTAGCATTTTGACTCTCGAGCTTATATTTACTGGCTTCATTTTCTGCTACTTCAATAATCTTTGTTGCAGTCTCTAAATCTTCTTGAGCCTTTTTTCGATATTTTTCTGCCATCTGCAGTTCAATATTCAACTAAGAAATCTGTGCTTGTGGATCTTCATTACCTGAAGGAAAAACAAAAGTACAAGAATGATTATCAATATGATTTTGCAATGATATTGTAGTTTGCTTTATTTTGGAGATTTATTCTTCTTTTTGCATCAACTACTGTAGAAGCTTTTCTTTCTCATTCTCTACCTCAACCTCTGCAGCGATTGAATGCTCTCCTGTTAGCAATTTTAAATTTTTCTTCAATGTATATATCTCTACTTCAGCACTTTGCAGAAGTTTCTGCACAATAGTCCCATCATTAGGGTCCACTCCAATCTTTACTATGATTTTCTTTCGTTCCTCATTCTGAATTGTTAAATCCCTTGAGTTGGCTTTCTCTAATTTTAACTGCTTGATTACTTTTCTGTTGACACCTAATCCTATGGATGGGTGTGCACATTTAATATTGTATATTAATTAATATTAGGAAATAAGGAAGGCCAAGAGTCATTGGGAGATGAATCCCAATAGCCTCACCTCCATGTATAAATCCATGTGCATTATTCAGTTAATACACATTCTAATTTTGAGGAGTTACCTCCTGGTTTGACATGGTATCAAAGCCAGCTCCACTATTGGCATTTCTGCCTGTGGTGTAACTCCCTCTCCTTTGCTCAGTAAATTTTTATTAATAGTTTTTTTTTGCTGCTCTTAATTTCTAGACTGTTATTCTGCATTTTTTTCTCTGTATAGCCCTGACATTTGCAGCTCCAGCTCCTGCAGCTCCTGAAGACTCTGCAAATTGCAGGCTCCTCTGCAATCCTGCAAATATTCCATTTCAAAATTTTTTGTAACGGCCTTTTAGGCCTCCTCCATTCTTCATCGACTCACTCCATTCCCTCCATTCATACAGTGTTCCATACAGCGCTATTGCATTCCCCTATCCGCTCCTCTCTGCAAAATAAACGCTCTCCTCTTCACTCGTTACCTCACGCATTCCCTATCGACTGCTCATCCTACCCCTCTCCCCTAATTTCAACGCACACACTCTCCTGTGCTCTCAACTCTACGCCTCCCCCAACTCTCCTTGCCTCGCCCTCTGCGCACCTGCCATATTTTATATACAACGCATACTACTGTAATAACACTGCCCCTCCTCAAGCCTGTCTATAATACCGCTCATTTATACATCTCTGTCATATTCAATACGCCTCCATTTATATGCATTTATATATCTCATTCACATTCAATACGCTCTATACATCTCCAGCACCCTCCTATCTTTGTATATAAAACACAGTCGGCTGCATACTGCCACCCTCGACTCTGGATGGTTTGGGCTCCATTTATATATCAACACTATCACTGTTATATACAGCGCTGTCCGTTCCTTCCAAAATTTAAAACGCTGTCATACATACAATATCGCTCCATCGTTTAATATCCAACGCTATCCATTGCTGCCGGATTAATATACTGGTTTTTGTAACCTGGTTTGAGCTGATGTCAAAATGTTGTCTATTATTTAATACTCTGTCATATATTTCGTGTAGTATTGTTGTCTACCTGCCCTCGACCAGCAATTAAACCATTTTCTATCCAGCGTTGTCACACATCCACTGTTTTACGCCCCTCCATACGTCTCCACACAGTTTGGTTTGACAACATTCCATATTTTATATACCGCCCTTTGCATTTAATACCGCGCCTCCATATTGTATTACACTACCACCATTTTAATACGCTACCACCATTCATACATTCATACATTCGATACCGCCACTCATTATATTCCATACCACTTCCCCAGTCATATACCCCCCCAACCATACTTTAAATACAATTCTTTTTCAAACACAAAAAAAAAAAATTATTTTTTTTGGTGCAGAATCAGTATTTTTAGCAAGAGCTTTTGTGTCCTTTTAAATTCAGTTTTTCAAGAAAAGAGTTTTTTAAACTTAGAGTATTTTTCCAGCAAGATTTTTTGCCCCTTTAATTGAAAATTTTCAAGAGTTGAAAGTTTTTATAGCAGAAATTTTTCCTCTTCAGAAGATTTTTTTTTATATTTTTTCCAGCAAAGTTTTTTTCTCTCCTCCTTCAAAAGAAGATGACAGTCCCTTCATCTTCTAAAGAGGCTGCCTACTTGGCACAGAGAGAAAAGAGACATGCTTCAGGTTCATCCAGATGAATAGAAGGCAGAAGACAAAGAAGAAACTTCAGAGAAAAGGGGGGCAGACAATCTAAAGCTCAGCAGCAAACAAATCAAGACAACGGTAAAACTAATGACAAAGACAAAGGTAAACCAGCTGAATCCGCTCACTATGTTCTAGCACAGTGTAACAATGGAGTAACTGAAAACCTATTTGATGTTTCATTTACTTCATGGAGAGATGATTGGTTGCTAGATTTAGGAGCAACATGTCACATGAAATTTAGAAAAGATTTTTTTGAAGAATTCACTGACAAAGTTGATGCAGCAGTATATTTCGCAGATAAATCCAAACTCAAGCCATCAGGGCTTGGCACAGCCAGGCTTAAACTGCCTGGTCTTCCTGATCATATCCTACATGAGGTTCTATACCTCCCGGAGTTGAAGAGAAACTTGCGGTCCCTGATCGAAATCCGGCAGCAAGGACACTCAGTTCACTTGTTTGATGGCAAGGCAGAGGTCAGATCAGCATCAGATCACTCACTTATCATGGAGGGAATAGAAGAAGGGAGACTCTTGAAGCTGAAAGGTTCATCTGCTCATGCTCAAAACTTTGCATTCAGTTCACATCATGATGAAGGTACATTCCCATCAAGTCTTTTATGGCATGCTAGATTTGGACACTTAAACTATGACAGCCTTCGTTTGTTGAAGAAAAATGGTGTTCATGGACTGCCTACAATTCCTAGAAAACCTAAGGAATGTGATGCTTGTATTCTAGGAAAGCATAGCAAACAGCCATTTCATGATTCACACTCCAGAGTACATAGAAAACTTGAGCTTGTTCATTCAGATTTATGTGGCCCTATGCCTGTTGCTTCTGCAAATGGAAACAAATACATGATGACATTTATTTATGACTACACTAGAATGTGTTGGATTTACTTACTGAAGAATAAGTCTGATTCTTTTCAAACTTTCAAGAATTTTCATGCATGGATTGAAAATGATGCACAAACACATATTGGCTCTCTACGTACTGATAATGGAAAAGAATAAACTTCAAACGAATTTGAAAATTATCTTCGTCAACATGGAATCAAACATCAAACAACTGTGCCATATAATCCACAACAGAACGGTGTAGCTGAAAGAATGAACATAACTATTTTAAATATGGTCCGCTCCATGTTATTTTTCAAGAATGTAAAATTGATGTTTTGGGCTGATGCAGTTCTATGTGCCGTTTACATAAAGAATAGGTGTCCTTCAAGTTCAATTAGAAACAAAACTCCTTTTGAAATGTGGCATGGCCACATTCCTTCGGTAAAGCATTTCAGGGTCTTTGGGTCCACCTATTATGCCTTGATACCCAAGGGTCAAAGGAACAAACTTGGTGCTAGAAGTCGCAAATGTATCTTCTTGGGGTACTCCAATACCTCCAAAGGATATCGTCTCTACGATGAAGCAAATAAGAAGTTTGTGATAGCAAGAGATGTCATATTCCTTGAATCTTCCAAGAGTGACAAGGTTGTTGAGCGGCAACTTGATCGCCTGGATAGATTCACACATGCAAAGTCTTTCCAAGAATTTGATAATGTGATTCCACATCTTGAAGGGGGGATTTCGATATTGAATCAAACTGTGGAATCATATCCTGAAGCACTCTCTCCCCCACATGAAGAAACAACCACGGATGACACATTGGATGATGTGATTGACAGAATTGGGAGATTGAATCTTGAATCAATCCCAACTCAGTCAAATGACCAGCCTGGGCCATCTCAGAAAGGTCCTCCCAAATGGCTGACAAAGACACCGGAGAATGTTCATTCTGATGAGGTTGGAAAAATAGGAACAAAAAGTTCCACTCAACAAATCGAAGGTGATGTAGATAATTCTGATTCCCCTGTTGATATGGATATTTCTTATAACTGTGAATTGAGTTTGTCTACAGATCATGAACCAAATTCCTTCAAAGAAGTCGCTTCTCATGATGAATGGAAAGAAGCGATGCAGAAGGAGTATGATGCCTTGATAAAGAATGGCACTTGGAAGCTGGTTGATCCGCCTTTGGGAACGAAACCAATTGGATGTAATTGGGTCTACAAGAACAAGTACAAAGCAGACGGCTCACTTGACAAGCACAAGGCCAGGCTTGTGGAAAAAGGATTCGCACAAAAAGAAAGAGTCGATTATGAAGAAAATTTTTCTCCCACAGCAAAATGGACCACCATCCGGACTCTCTTTGCCTTAGCAGCTCAGAATGGATGGAAATTCCATCAGATGGATGTAAAAACAACCTTCTTGAATGGATATCTAAAGGAGAAAGTTTATATGTCCCAGCCAGAAGGATTTGTGATAAAGGGTCAAGAACAAAAAGTTTGCAAACTTGTAAAATCCTTGTATGGCCTCAAGCAAGCACCACGAGCCTGGTATGAGAAATTGACCGAGCATCTTCTGAAACTTGACTTCAAACATTTTGATCTTGATGATGCAACTTTTTTTGTTAAGAAAGTTGGAAAAACAGTTGTATATCTTGTGGTATATGTAGATGATCTTTTGATAACAGGAAACAATGAGAGCTATATTGCATCCATGAAGAAAGAGTTGAAGAAAGGTTTTGAAATGACCGATTTGGGTCATGTTCATTACTATTTGGGTATTGAAGTAATTCAACATCCTAAATTCATATTTCTTTCTCAAAAGAAGTGCATTGGAGATCTCTTGAACAAGTTTGGCATGGATGAATGTAATCCCTTAACCACTCCAATGGAACAAAACTTGAAGCTCACATCTGTTGAAGGGAAGAAATTTGAGGATGCAACTAAGTATAGACAGCTTGTAGGAAGTCTTATCTACCTGACCACCACCAGACCTGACATTTCATTTGCTATTGGAATCCTCTCAAGGTTCATGAAAAAACCTTGTGAAGGACATTGGTCTGCTGCAAAAAGAGTGCTAAGGTACTTGAAGGGGACTCAAGACTTTGGACTCAAATATACACAGGTAGGTGACTTCAGCTTGATTGGATACTCTGATTCAGACTTTGATGGCGACAAAGAAACAGGGGTGTCTACTACACGTTACACCATGAGTCTTGGATCAGGAGCTGTCTCATGGAGATCACGCAAACAGTCAGTTCCAGCAGATTCCACGACCGAGGCAGAATATGTGGCAGCAGCGGAAGCAACAAAGGAAATTGTGTGGCTTCGGAAGATGTTGAAAGATTTGCAGATGAAACAAATGTATTCCACTCCACTCATGATCGACAACACTTCTGCAATAAATTTGGCCAAGAACCCAAAGTTCCATGATCGAACAAAGCACATCAATACAAAGTACCATCTAATTCGACATCATGTTCAGGCCAAAACCATCCATCTACATCATTGTTCCAAAAATGAGCAAACTGCTGACATCTTCACCAAAGCACTTGGAAGAGAAAAGTTTGAAAAGTTCAGATCGATGCTTGGACTCACCAACATCCCTTCGGATTAAAGGGGGGAATGTTGACACCTAATCCTATGGATGGGTGTGCACATTTAATATTGTATATTAATTAATATTAGGAAATAAGGAAGGCCACGAGTCATTGGGAGATGAATCCAAATAGCCTCACCTCCATGTATAAATCCATGTGCATTATTCAGCTAATACACATTCTGATTTTGAGGAGTTACCTCCTGGTTTGACATTTTCCAAGCATATTTTCTGATTTCAATGCCAATGCATTTGTATTTTTCAGGTCATTTACAATAACCTAACTTGTTTGCATATGTAAGTTCACTTTATCCAACAATGGGATTTTCTTCACATCTACAAGCACATTTACAGTATTGAAATTTCTAGAAGAGCGAATTGACATGTCTGAAGGATGTGACCGGGAGATTCTGAATTGATCTTTCTCAAGATCCATTATTGTTAAAAGTCTTGTTTGATCTGGAGCAATTTGATATTCAGCTTGGGCCTCCGTGTTGGTATTCATCTTCTGGTTTCATTCTACAATTTGAGCAAACATCTGTTTGATTAGAGGTACTTGTTCATGAGAGGTCTCATGTCTTCTAGGTGAAGCAGGAACATTTTTTTCCTCTCCCAACTGTAAAGAAAAACTAGGTTTATTATATGAAGGTTCTTCACTAAAATTTTTCCTTTTCTCAGCTCCCTACTCCTCATCCTCTAAATCAATTACTGTCTCTTTACCTCTTTTATTAGACTTTTCTGATATGATAGGAGTCTAAATATTTGAACCTCTTGAACTCATTATACCTTTGCTTGCTATCTTCTCTAAATCTAGACTACTTTCATGAATTAAAGCTGAGTACCCATTCTCAATTATTCTATTGGAAATTACACTATGAGGGTCATAAGCCCAAATTTCCCCTAACAACAAATGCATCTCATCTAGCATTCTAGTAACCTCTTCAAATGCCTGTCTCATATTAACTATGAAAGGACCTATGGTCATGGGTAGTTTGAACCTATGCCCTTTTTTCATGGGTACAAAATGAACCTGATCAACATTTAAACTTTGTCGAAAAAACTCCAAAGAAAATAGCGTCATAGGTATAAACACTGGAAGTATATAAGGCTCCACACTTGCTCCATACAACCTAATTTCGGAGTAATCCTAGGAAAAAAACCAATCTCAAAATTCACAGTTTGACCCTAAATGCAAGAATTCATGAGCTTTGGGTAAGAAACAAGGGGTGGGAGCTCCATGCAAAAATTTATATGCAATTGGCATGAAATAACTGACAAAATCAAATAGTCCAGTTTCATTTTGTTCTCTTCTTACTAAATCTATCCAGAACACTATTGATTGCCTTTTCTTATTCATATCCATAAAATTTAGACCCAGATGCATGAATTCCTCCACATTTTCATATAAGAACAATTAAATAATTAATGAAGGAAATCTGAAAGAACCTGTTAATGATAGGCTCATGAATTGTGAATTGACTGCTTTCAGCCAATAGGATGGAATATCTAGCACCATTCCTGGCTTCATCATCATGGAAAACATCCCCAAGATTGATTTATCCACTGTACTATCATCATCTTTGACCAGAATATTTGCAATGTTGCTTAGTACTGGTTGAACTTCAGTATAAAAAATTTCCATAGGAAAATTTTTGCCGTCAGGCTAAAATTGTTGTGTGTTAGGTTTCAGAAAATGAATAAAATGATTGAAATATTGACCTAGAAGGATGTCATAGCACTCTACCAAGGAATCATCAGAGAACTGAACACATGACTCTAACTCAGGGTAACAAAGGGCTTGGCGAATTAGCTGGCCAGACACCTCCAAAACATTCTCTCCCTGACAGTTCATCACAAAAAATTTCCCACGATACATAACTGATACCAACCAATATATAAATTCAGGAAAAATACGGGTTTTAGGGAAACATGCAGACAACACACAAGACTTGGCCATGGCATTATACGCCAGGGAAGCTTTTTCATTCAGGAGAACTTGCTGATAAAATGGAAGATGAACCACAGAACAATTGGTGTCTTGGATATCTCTCTCGGTATCCATGAGAGCGATATGACTAGTAGAACCTAACAGAGATGAGCATTTAGCCATGCTTCAAAATTATGATAATGGACGAATTATAAGGTGGCCAATTTTGACAGGGTGAAGGAAAACTGAATAGGATGTAGTGCAAACTAATTGAAAATATCAACTTAATCACAAATGGTTTTGGAAAGAGTGTGAATTTTATTTAAATAGGTTGTGCAGATTTACTCTTAAATATTGACATGACATGCCAACGAACTGTTGAGTTTACCTGACATGGAAGACACTGTGAGCAACTCAACGTCTTACGTCACTGCGAGGGGTCTCAGAGTGTGGAAAATTGTTTTGGCTTGTTCCCCCGCATTCAATCTCCACTGCTCATCTGTGTTACTCCTGCAGTCAACCTAGTCAACTGTGGAGGCACCCTTCATTTTAATTCATGCACTATTTGTGCCTGCGGGTTGAGTCCTTTGCTCGGAGTTCAAGAAATCAACACATCCCACTCAATAAAATAAACGATTTTTAATCTTCAAGTCAGGACCCACTTTCATAAAGTTCAAAGTATTTACACTTTTAACTCTAATGCAATGACAGAAATATTTTTATGCTAAAGTATAAAAACATTAATACTTTAACATGCTTTAACAATTTTCTATTTTTTTATATTTTCAAACTTCAAAATAAAAGGATATTGCAAATGATCCACAATAGGTTCAATTCCACCAAGGCTTGGGGATCATATGGATGGATTTGTTTCCATCTACAACTTGACCAAGGGGGGGAATCCCTTCTCTAATAATAGGCCACCACTTGTGCTTTGGAGGTAAGGTAATGGAGACTATAACAAAAAATTATAGTTAAGCCATCTTATAAAAATTCTTGTTAAGGCATCCCATAAAATGGAGATTATAAAATTCTTCCCTTGCATTGCATCCTTAAAAGAGGAAAATCCACTAGGGTTTTTTATGCTCAAAGATCCTCCACAACCTCATATTTAGAATAATTGTGGATTTCCTTGAGATGTCACATTCTATCATATGTTTGGATTCCCACATTATCTTCCCTCCAAATAACATACATTGAGATATTGCAGAGATTCCCATATTTTTCTTGATGTGTTGCTAAAAAATTTCCACCAATTTTGAATCCCTACACTAGAATAGGGAAGACTTCCCATTGATATTTTTTATTAATATCTAAAAAATTTGTTTCTCCATTTCAGTCTACCTTTCGTCCATACCATAGTTTTGGGAGTGGGGGATTACCATGGAATCCATAATCAATATGGTGGGGCAAATGAATAATCATGTGACAGAGAGAAAATAGATTTTAGACCCTAGACCCCAGTATAGAGCTTTCCCATTGCAAGCTCCCTAGGCTTAAGGAGCCCTTGTCAAAAAAACGAGCTTTGGAACAAATGTACAAATTTTGTTCCATGACACCTAGAATGAATATATCCCAAATGAAGGAATATTTAATGAGGTAGAGGCATCGTTCATATGTGGAGTCTAAGAGAAAAATCTAGCAGAGTGCCACTCGTTCTTCAGAGAAACAAAACCAAAGCATCCATTGTCCACTGCCATGGAGTGTAGTGAGCTTTTCAACTACAAACCTTTTCCTTCCATCCTTGCGTGTCACATACTCCTAACCAATGACAATGGAAAAAAAAAAAATATAGAGAGTAACCCTAGAGATTCCAACAAAGTCCATTTTTCCTCTACGTGTCAGCTTCCAAAAGTGTCTCTATTTTCTATTATGGAATTCATGCAATTCTTTTCAACACACTTATCATCATTTAATAATACTTTCAATGCAAGTAAACAAAATATTTCAAAAATAAATTTGAAAATCACCCTTTTTTGTACTATACTATGTAATACATATCCCCAAGAAAATCACTAGGTACTTATTCTCATTTTGAGAATGATACCCGAAGTAAACTATATTTATTAAAAGATCAAGGCTCTGCAACATGGGGTTCAAGGCCATTATAACAATATACTTGTTAGGAGCTCAACATCTTACTTATGGGAGTTGAATTTAGGTGGGGATGATAACAATAAATTCTCCCCATTTTAGACCTGAATAATTATTTCTTTCTAGTAGACACTGTAAAGCGATTCCTAGTATTAATTTACAAAGCATGGAAACTAATGAAATAATTTTTTTTTTTATGGCCTCATCTTCTTTACTATTGGTTGGATGGGAATTTTTATTGCCTAGGTCCATGTCTTTCATTATTCGATGTATTTTTTTTTCTTCGTTGAGGTCTTATTTAGCTAAATTGACTAACATTATGTCGTTAGACTTAGCTAAGTGTGATCCTTTATCATTATTGAAAACAATGTTTCTTAGCATGAAAATATCCTATTTCTAACATTTTTATTTGTTACTTTTGTTAAAGTAGGGTGTCCATGACCAAAGCTTGTTGATAAATACATTGATGTTCATTTTCACAAACCTTGGTGGTTACTAAGAAAATTGAGATTCTATTATTTTATATATATTCCTCATGTCTATAGAGCTCTCTATTAAATTCCTAGGTTTGACTTTAGTACATATTTAGGAAATATTTCCCAATCTGGAGGGAACCATGAAGTGCCCAAAAACAAGATTCCTAGAAAATAATCGTTATATTCCTTTAGTTTTTACTTGCAAACAAGAATTTGAGTAGGAAGATAGAGTAGGGTAGGCAAGGTATGGTATGTAGCCTTCCAACAACTAATCCAAACAACCCACAAAAATCCTGAGGCCACAAACACCTAGAACCTAGACATCACGAAAAATATAGGATTCTCCAATAAAACATTGATATGGTATCGCAAAACCATGAAAACCTTTACCATAAGATAAAAGTTCTGAAGCAAAAGCCATAGACAATGAGAAGTTATTACCAAGAAGGCATATAGCTTTCAATCTAATTTCCATCAAACTATGTCACCAAGACCACTCACAAAATGTTCATTCTCCCACTTGAGTCCTGATATGTGACACGAAAGGATTCAAAATTCCAATTAAGAGTTAAGTCTAACATGTGTGAAAATGGTGAATACGTCCCTTAACATCTCATTCCTTGATTTGATATCACATGAATTGGGAATATCATGATGTGTGTTGATTATGAATATCACAACATTCCTTCATGTTTGATAAAGCACAAGTGAACATAAAGGATGGCTTGAACATGTAAACCCTCATTTTTTTTAAGGACCTCCATTTACTTTATTTGTTTGTTTGCAAGCCACATAGATTATCCACTAAAATCTTAAATATTTGAAAGGAAAAGCCTAGCGAATCTGATTTTGAATCCTTATAATGAGATGCTAAAGAGGTATACAAAATAATTTCATTTTAAACTATGAATGGTACTCTAATTTCATTTTAAAATAATTAGAATGGTACTCAAAATAGCTAAAAGCTAAAGAAAATTCATCGTCCTTACTCTCTTTATATTTACTAAAATTAGTTCCAAACCAATACATATGCTTTAGATTACTTAACTCGGGAGGGATTGTGTATCATTCTGAGAAGAGAGAAAGAGGTAAAAGTAAGAGATCATTTTCCATGTGATCAATTCATCTATGGCGGAAGGTGGGTTGAGCTGCTCGAACATGGGGATGGGGAACTTGTACATGCAGCGATGCCTCCACCGGATTTTAACAAGAACACAACATGGTTTATGTATCCCGGCGTGTGGACGACCTACATTATAATACTCTTCTTCACATGGATCATCGTACTCTCTCTATTTTGGACCATTTTCAATATTTCCCATTTTGCATTCAGTATTTAATTTATTTATTTTCTCTCATTAATTTCCTGAGAATTGACTCTTTACGGTTTTTGTTTTTGGGCCATAACAAGTTCCATGCAAACAAATTAATTTTCATTATGTTTTTCTTTCCCATGGGCTTGAACCCTGGTCCACTACAATCCCCTTTGTTTCCCTTTTTTTTCCAGTACGATTACTTAAATTATGATGGAATGATCTCCAAAAAAATTTCAAGAACTGTTGTTCCCAAAATTTATTTCTATTAACAAAAAATAAGATCACTACGATTCAACAAGAAGAAATTTTCTCAAAATACGACATCAATTTGCATCCAAAATAAATTCAAATTACATATGTAAACTGGAAATTAAAGGAAGATATTTTTAGCTTCATAATATGATTTAAATTTAAGCCAGAGGTCTATGAGCCTTACATTGTGCTCTCCATAGGAAGGGGATAACAGGCTAATCAATGTGAGTATAGGCCTCATAAATAGTGCATGGCATTAGAAAGTGTCTCTTGAAGAAAATTGTTGGTTTGCCATATGTGTGATGTTCTTAATACGAATGCGGTTTCTTGTTTACAATTCATTTTAGGGGAATTGGGTGGAATTATTTTTTTCAAGGCATTTGGAATGCTTTTGATGAGATCGATAATCTCACGAATATACAAGAAATTGAAAATATTTTTGAAATTTAAGTGGAATACATTCCATGCACATAATATATTTGTGTGGTATAATGGAATAAATGCTGAACAATTCAACTTGGAAAAGGACCCGGTGAGGCTCGAGTGCAAGAGTTGGCAAGAGAAATTAGTAATAAATAAGGGTTTTTCATCTCTTTTTCGTGTTTAGTTTGATGCAGGTGATTTCACCATCTTCCCACAAGTTGGATTTGTCAGGAAGTGAACAACCTAAAAGTTATTTGTACGTCAAGTTGTCACCCATGAGTACTTGCAGGTTTGGTGTTCCTGAGTTTGACTTGTCATTAGGGAGACAGACTTCGCTTCAGCAGCAGGGCCTTGTAGGTTTGTTGTTTATGAGTTTGAATTTCCATCAGGGAGTCAGACTTCGCTTTAGCAACAGGGCTGAGCTAAATTGTGAGCTCTAGCAGTACTCCGAAAACTTGACATTTTTTCCCAACTGTGAATGGAATTGTTCTAGGTTTGTGCTATTTTTTACCTAGGCATATTATAAATTTAAATTCTTAAAATTAAATGTTTTCTAATATTTCTGTCAGTTAGTTTACTTATCTTCTTTAATTAGTGAATTTGGATCCTGATTATATGGCTTACTTATTTAGTGCTTTATACTAGGGGGTTTTTCTTTTTTTCTTTATGTTTTAAAATATCATTTTATTTTGATATGATATTTATGGTGGATGTTTTCCTGCTTTACAAGTAGTGCTACTAATTTTACATAAAAATGGTATGTTCTTGCTTAAGAGAAATTAACTTCAATTTTCCTTATTAGCGCAATATCAATTTCTAGATTAGAAATCACATTAACATTGATAGTCAATGTAGATAGAACATAAATAATAAGCATAAGACAAGCCAAGACAAAACACATTATTTGGTGAATGCTAAGTAAAACCCCAATGCGGGGAAAACCCTTTAATCAAATTCTTCTTATTATTCTTCAATAATTCAGTAGAGAGAGAGAGAGTACAAAATAAAATTTTACATGCCCAACACTATCAAATTAGCCCTAACATAATGATAACAAGAATAAATAGTAGTTAACCACAAGCCCTAACCAGAAAGATAATGCTGGTCAAATCAACAATAAATCCTCCTCTATGCAGCTCAATCAAGAATAAAAAAATTTGTTCTTCCAGGAGAGAGAAAGCTAGCCCAAAATAGGGAAGTCAAACCCTGTCAATGCTGCTGTAATTTCTGTGGTGAAAATAGAAGTCAACGCTGAAGTCAACTTCAGTCAAATATCTCCAAATGCCTCGGGATATGTGCTAGCCAATGGAGCCTCAAGAAATTGGATGAACTTCCTGAAACCATAGTCAAAAGAGAGGTATTTACCCTTGGTCAACGCTGGTCAAGGCTCCTGCAACCATCCCTAAAAATAGTCCTGAAATCCTCCTGCAATTTTCAACCTTCTAATTTGACACGTGAGGGAGAGCTTCTCCTTGTTGTACATCCCAATCAAGAGAGGAGAGAGAATGTTGTGTGATGAGACAATGTACAAATTAGGGGAGGGTCTCTCTTATTTATACAATTTTTTGAGGGTGGATACACATCTATTAGTGCTTCAAGAGCCTACATTAGATTCTAGCAGACCTTGACAATTTCCACATGTGTGAGAAAATAAATTCAAAATCACACTTCTGCTCGTCCAAACAAGATAACCGTTAGATCAATCTTTCACCTTTCAGAATGGGGAATCAAATAGATATATCACATCCATCATATGAGTTGTACAAGGTAGATTTTGTCCCCAGTTGCCAATTTTAACATTCCCTTTCAACTACGGAGAAATCCACCTGCTAATCCATCTGTCAACCTGTACCATATCTATCAACCCTGCACTGCTCTGTTGAACTATGAAGAAATAATGAAGAAGAATTGACTGAGAGTGAGTCACAAGAACTTGCCACTCTCCACTGACCCAAATTCAGTCCAGAGGTAAAACCTCAATCAGACTTGATCCCATATCAATTTGTTGAGCAACATGCATCCTAGCATAGAGATTACGACAGTACACGATGCATCCATCGGTAGTGCTATGGTCTCTATCCTAATTCCCCAAATCATTTTCCAGATGAGAGGTACTTCCCAAGAGTCTTGGACTACATGGGTAGGATGGCTATTGGGGCACCAGAAAAAGAAGTCGAACCACTCATCCAACTCATATATCAACCAAGAAAAGGGTATCACAGGGGAAGGTGAACCACTCACCCTATACAGAGTGCACCACTAGGGAAAGGTGAACCATTCATCTTATTGTTGCTCATAGCTGCAAGAAGTACCCCAAGCCCCCTGGATCTCCTAGAGCTCAATGTCCAACTAATGCAAGACCCTCATAGGAGGGTCTTTCCATGACTCCATGTCTCTCATGGAAGGTTAAGAATTTCACCTTCCCTAGGGGATTCATGAGAATATCTATGATATGCTCATAAGTTCCAGTGTGATGGGTCCTTTGTGCTCCCCATTGTACCATATCCTGGATACAGTGGTACCTGATATCAATATCCTTGGAGTGGTCGTGGAACATGGAATTCTCTTAAAGGAGAATCCCACTTTGGTTGTTGCAAAATACCACAGTGGTATCCAGCACATGCTCAAACAACTCACTAAAGAGATTCCTAAACCAAAAAACTTCACAATAGGTCATACTAGCTGCAATGTATTCAGCTTCAACGGTGCTCAGAGCAACTGATTTTTGCTTTTACTCATCCAAGATATTGAAGCAGAACCTAATGAGAAGTAACATGCAAATGTGTTGTTAGCCTGTTACAATCCACCACACTGCCAGCCCAGTCAACATCAATATATCCATGGAGTCTCAAATTCCTGACAGTGTATGTCAATCCATAGTTGATTTTGCCTCGGATATATCTCAAAAGATTCTTCACAGCAATGTAATGTATGTGATGAGCCTCGACCATAATTGACTCAATGTATTCATTTCAAAGCATATGTCTAGACAGGAGTTGACCAAGAACATCAAGGCCCGCATTAGTTGATGATACTCGGAAGGATTTCCCAAATCGGGCCCAACAACACTTACTCATAAGACTTGTAGTCCAACATCCCAAATATTTCGATCAACTTCACAATATATTTTCCTTAAGGAAAATCTCACATGGCTTTTGTCAGACCTCCAAGCCTAGGAAGTAGTGCATCACTCCTAGGTATTTTATATCAAATTCATAAGCCAACTCCCTCTTGCATTGATGAATGAGAGGGTCTACACCTGTGAGGAAGAGATCATCCACATAGAGCACAAAAATGAAAGGCCTATCATTTTTAACCTTGAAGTAATGGTTCAGATCAAATTCACTTCTTGTAAATCCCAACTTCATAAGATAGTTTTCAATACTCTCATACCAAGCCTTGGGGGCTTGCTTCAAGCCATGGAGGGCTTTCTTCAACCTGCATACATGTGACTCTCAATCTGGAACTTCAAAACCTTCGGGTTGTTCTACATAAACTTCATCCTTAAGCGAGCCATGTAAGAAATAAATTTTGACATCCAATTGATGTATATTCCATCCCTCGGATGAAACAAAAGAAATAATCGAACAGATGGTGGTATATCAAGCAACTGATGAAAATATCTCATCATAGTCCACAACTTAGATAAAAAAGGTCTTCATTAAGTTTCTTATTGAAAGTAGTAGATATTGTGTAGGCCAATGTGGGAGAATAGAGGATATAGATTGTGAGGAGAAAATACCATGGATCTTGTATGCGGAATTTGAATAGGGATCATGATGTCATGAGCCCTCTTTTATAGGCTCGATGGGTGATGACAGTGTTTCTAATTGTGTCTTTTCTATGCAAAACTTTGTTCCCCTACCACTATCTCACCAACAAGCGCACATGCATACATATTCTTAGTCTATTATTGGTACTATAAGTTTTTTCTTTTAGGGAAAGGGTTTATTGTTTTGCTCAATGGTGATCCAAGAAAAACATTATATGGATTCTAAACACTTTGGGATCTAAGGTTCATCAACAACAGAAATACATGATGTCTTAGAAGGGGAGATGATACAAGGAAGTATCCTATTAAGGTGATCTCACTTAGTGTACATTGTTCTTTGTTATTGCTTTTTATGCATGGAGAAATATTTATCATCATTTTGGAATTCTACACAATCATTTTGGCTTTTATGAATATATGACCATTTATTAGCAAGTGGTTAAATGAAAGTATCAAATTCATTTTTCTTGGACATTATTTCAGGAGGAGCCTTATCTTAATGATTGTATATAGCTGATAAGTTTTTCTCTATATATCTTGTTAACAATGGGGACAAATGAGTGTGTTATATATTGGATTCTACACATAAACATGCCTAGTATAAAATTCTTTGGTCAGGTTTATGTGCCTTATATGGAAGCATTTTGGAAGTTTCTACCATCTAGTGCAAATTTCAAGTCTCATTTGATATGGGTAAGAAATATTATAATGGACATATCATTCACACTGGGTGGACAACAATTGCCTATTGAGTACATTTTCATTATTTATCAGGTTTAAAACTAGAATTGAGTCTATTTCAACGATGGCTATAAGATTTTTTTCGTAGTCAACAATGAATCGAAAAATATTGGAAATAACTTTGGTATTCCTAGTTCACATCCCCATCGTTTGACTGGAAATCATGTTTAAAATGGTAGCAATAGAAGGGATGATTTGTTTGTAACAGTTCTATAAGAGAGTCAAGAGTTTGGGTTACAAAAAAGGTAGGATTTTCTTTGTGTAGTATTGTTGATCTTTGGTTTCTTGTGCATGCCAACATTTAACAAATTTTCTTCACCCCAAGCAATCTTCAGTGACTTCTAACATGGGTGTAGGAATTTTTTTCTTAGATGTTTGAACCATCTGGGTACTGGGGATTAATAGTTGTGGTTGTATTTTTGGTTATGTTTACATTTTGTGCGGTAGTGGAATGTAGTTTGATTCATAAAATGGTTCACTAGAGCTCATCTCTTTATTTAATTTTAGAATTAATTAATTTATTTTGGTTCTTAGTTTCATGATCTAAATTATAGATACTTTTTGCTGATGCACTTTGCATCTCAAAATTCATGTCTGACTATTGGAATTTTCTTAGTAATTGGTCAAGAAACATAATTTTTGAGTATGATATATTGTCAAGGTTATAAAAATATGCTTGCAAGTTTGCAACATATCATGCACCATTAAAATCAAGATTCAAATATTTGAGACTTGTTAACTTTATCAGTTGTTCACAAGTAAATCCAAACTTGATAGTAAGATGGAAACATGATATATGTCGGCATGAAAGTCTCATTCTTCTTTTAGTAATTTCCCAAAATACAGATAGGAAATTGGGAAGATAATGGGATTATTCTAGGAATATAAAATATAAGTTCCATTCTTGATTGTTTGCCAATATTTTACCTTGCATGTATGGATTTACATGGATGTTCGGATTATTTTTTTACTTTGATACCATTATGACAAGTTATACTATTTTAAATTTTTTATATTAATAATGGCCCATGATAGATATGGCTAAAAAAAAGTTCGTTGAAGGATTCAAGCTGGTGAGGACTTCCATAGTAACAATTTTGAACCACAACACATTCATTGTAATCTGAACCTCATTACTAAATTGTTGATTGGCATATCCATAATTTTTCTTAAAAAGCATTGATAGTCTCAGAGAGGTTATTTCTGAAGGGAAATCCTTTGGAAATGAAGGGTTGAGACCTTGAATGCATATATTTGACAAGGTGCCATGCGTAATAGTACTTGCAAGTTTGTGGCCTACATACTGCTATTAGTTGTATGGAGGTGGGATTGTTTCATAAAATAAAGCGTTCTTTCTATTCTACCAAATTGTGTAAGTAGTGGTCTTGTTGATCCAAGTGGATATTGGTGGTCACCTGTCTATTCCACTTGGGGCCCCACCATTGTCTCTTTCAATTTTTCAGTTTCGGCACAACTTACTATTTTTAGCATTTTTTTGGGTCCTGAACTTCCGGAGCCATTTTGAGGCCCTAAATGACGTTTTTTGGGAAAATGGAGAGCAACATGGATCCATGGACCAATGTTTCTCATTCAAAATTTGTAGTCCTCGGATAGATATTTCTAACGAGGTATGGTATGCATCAAATGGAGATCGTATGCCAAAGTTACACCCCTGGAAATTTGAAACACCAATTTACCCAAATGGGGCCGATAGTTTTGGCGCTTCATCTCCTAGGGTTAGGGTTTTGGCTGTTTAGGATTTCCCATTGTTTCTAAATAATAAATAGGCCCTCGAGCCTCATTGTAATTCAGTTCAGAGGCCTGTATCCACCACATCTCTTCTCAAAGATAGCTACTAGCGCCCTTGCTAGCTTTATTTCCATTTTGTCTGTAAGAAAATTTCAGTTCTTTGATATTAATGAAATGAAGTGTTATTTATGCTGCATCTCTTTATTTATGGTTATGCGTTTATTCTATTGCATTCCTACATAAATCCGGATCACTGGTATTAGAGCAGTCTGCTTTTTCTCGATCCTTCTTTGCATGTCCCCAACGAGGTCGGGGTATAAGGAGTTAGGGCTTGATCTAGTGGAACCTTTGCAAGACCAGCCTCGCAAACCCTGACGGACGCCCATGGGGGACGAAAAGAAAGATGAGGGAGTAGGAGATCCTATCAAAATATTTCTCGAGGAGGCCCTTGAAAAACAAAGGAACGCGATGATGGATAACTTTTCCCAGATCCTTCAACGGCTACCCACTGGCGGCGCATCTACATCCATCAGCCACTCTGGAGGTGTGACTCCTTTTAAGGTACAAGTAAATTGTGACATTCCCATATTTGAGGGTCAAATAGGCACATATTTCATAGATAGATGGTTGAATCTATTAGAAGGATATTTCTCGGTTCATGACTTTTTCGACAGGGAGATGATTATTTTTTCACTCCTCAAAGCTACCACCCATGTTAAGGATTGGTGGGAAACCCACTGTGAGAAAAAGGACGAGACAAAACCCTCTATGTTATCGGCCATACCCACTTGTAATTCTTTCTGAGATTACATCAAGGAACAATACTATCCCATGGGAAGCTATGAGGACAAGTACATACAATGGACCACGCTGCGACAACAAGGGGATCAAGATGTACATGAGCTGACGAATCTGTTCCATACCCTGTGCACCAAGTTGGGTATCAAAGATTCAGAGAAACATCTGGTGCTAAAGTATTGCAGTTGTATACATAGATACATTCAGGAGGAAATGGAGTTCCTCAACATCTCCTTGCTTGGTACGGCATACTGGTATGCTGCCAAGATTGAGCAGAAATTCAAACAAAAGAAGCGATACTTTTTATTTGCGAATCAAAAGCAAGGGAAAGGTGCTCCCAAACTGTAGAACAAAGGACAGAGCCAAGGCATGGAGACTCAAGAAAACCTGTCGAAGCCACAAGCAAAGAACAACACCGCAAAGCCAAATAAGGACATGAGAAAGTGGCTTGAGTTCCATAAGAGCTCACTCACAACACAAGTGAGTGCCGGGCCAAGTAGTCACTAGTGGCCGAGATGTGGGCTTCCGACTCAGATGCATGCTCCGACTCTGAATCAGAACCTAACAAGGGGAATGACAAAGGGAAAAAGATTATTGATGCAGAGCCTAATGCCACTGTTGCCACTACGAAGATCGAGAAGGAGGAACCGGAAGATCCAGAGGAGGAGGAACATCTCTTCCACTCCCTAATGTTGGTAAAGGGCTCCTCGGTATAGTTCATTGTCGACAATGGGAGCCAAAAGAACCTCATTTCAGTAGACGCTGTGAAGCGGTTGGTATTGCCGACCACAGCTCACCCACATCCATACACCATCGGGTGGCTTCACCAAGGATGAGATCTCCGCGTCAGCCAGCAGTGCCACCTTCACTATAGCATCAAGCCCTTCACGGATGAGGTATTATGTGATGTTGCTCCTATTGATGTTTTTGATGTATTATTAGGACAACCATACTTGTGGAAGCGTCATGCTATGTATGAGTCTCGGCCTCGCGTTGTTATTGTTACTTTGGGAAATAAGTTGTACAGGATACCAGAGGTACCACCTCCTACCGCTATCTCTTCGGTTACTGCAAAACAATGCAGTAAGCTCATTTCCCAAACCAGGAAATTCGTTTTCCTAATGATCCATCCCCAGGGAAAGAATAAGATTGTGGCCACGACCTCCAGACAGGGCTCCTCTACACGACAACAACAAATGGATAAGTTTGTGGAGGAGTACGGGGACATCTTCACCTCACCCACAGGGGTTCCTTTGCACTGTCAGGTCAAGCACTTGATTGATCTAACCCCAGGTGCACCGCTACCCAATGGACCGATCTATTGGTGCTTTGTTCTGGAGAATGATGAAATCAAGAGGTAGATTCAGGAGCTACTGCAGAAAGGTCACATCCAACCAATTTCATCACCCTGTGGGAGCCCGATCATGTTGGTATAGAAGAAGGATGGGGCGTGGAGAATCTGTATTGACTATCGGGTGCTAAACAAGATCACTGTCCAGAATAGGTACCTGATCCCACGGATTTATGACCTTCTGGACCAACTCAAAGGTGAAAAATATTTCAGCAAGATTGACTTGAAGTCAGGGTATCACCAGGTACCAATTGAACCCTCCGATGTGTGGAATACTCCCTTCAAAGCCAACGAAGGCCTTTTCGAATGGCTAGTCATGCCTTTTGGGTTGGCGAATGATATCGCAACCTTCATGAGGATTATGGACGACATATTGCAGCCATTCACCAACTCATATGTAGTGGTGTACTTGGATGACATTCTGATCTTTAGCCAAACTTGGGAGGAGCACCTTCACAACATCTGACAAGTCCTCCAAACACTACGGCAACATAAGTTGTGTGCCAATTTGGAGAAGTGCAATTTTGGCATGACCCAGGTTCAATATTTGGGATACATTATTGATGAAAGGGGGGTGCATGTGGATCCAACCAAGATCCAAGTCATTCGGGATTGGCCAGCCCCAACCACTATAACAGAGCTTCGCAGCTTTTTGGGTCTTGCTAATTTCTACTGGAGGTTCGTGTTGGGATTCTCTCATATCACTTGGCCCTTGAGTCAAGTCACCAAGGGAGGATCGAGATCAAAATTATTTTGGTCAGAACCTCAACAGAAGGCGATCACAGAATTGAAAAATAGCCTTTGTTATGCCCCAGTGCTCACTTTACTAGACTTGCAACAACCATTTGAGATCGAGACAAATGCCTCTGAATATGCTATTGGGGCAGTTCTTATTCAATAAGGACATCCAGTGGCATATCACAGTGAGACATTGTCTGACACAGTTCGCAAGTATCCCACTTATGACAAAGAAATGTATTCCATTGTGAAAGCTTGTCGAAAATGGAAGCATTACATCTTGGGGAAGGAAACAATCATCCACACAAACCACGGACCCCTATAGTTCATATAGACACAAGGGAAGTTGCAGAATGATCACCATCAAAATTGGTCCACATATCTGCAATAGTTTCATTTGAACATCAAGTACAAGAAGGGTAGCACCAATAATGTTGCAGACTGCCTCAGCCAACCACTGATCGTGGCACTCACCACCGTGCTCAACTCTTGTGGGCACGAGACTTCTGATTGGCCGCTTCTCTATGAGAGTGACCCAGAATGCGGCCACACTTACAAGGCACTCTTTGGGGGTACGCAAGTTCTAAATTTTCACCTCCAAGATGCACTTTTATGTCACCTGGGACACCTTTGTGTTCCTTCAAGCGAGCGTGCCAAGATGATATGGGAAGCACACTATAGTCTAGTCTCTAGGCATTTCGGGGTCGAGAAAATAGTAGCAATCCTGCAGAAGTATTTCTATTGGCTGAACCTTTGAAAGGATGTTGAGAAGCACATCAGATCTTGAACTGCTTGTGCCATTGCCAAACCGACCATCAAGAAGAAAGGCCTATATACTTCGCTACCTACCCCTATTCGACCTTGGGAATCCATCTCCATGGATTACATGTCGGGCTTGCCTTCTACTAGGAAGGGAAATGACTATGCTTTCATGGTTGTCGACAGATTCTCGAAGATGGCCATTATGGCAGCCTGCAAGAAGAATATCACAGCAGAAGCCATTGCTAAACTCTTCTTTGAACGAGTGTGGGTGCACTTTGGGATCCCACAGTCTATCATATCAGATAGGGATAGCAGGTTCCTCAGCAAATTTTGGTCCAGCCTCTGGTCAATGTTAGATACCAAGCTCACCAAGTACATAGCTTTCCATCCCCAAACATATGGCTAGACAGAGGTCGTTAACAGAATGATTGTACACATTCTGCACATGTACAATTCAAAGCATCGACAGACATGGGACGAGAGCCTCCCCTATGTACAACATATTTATAATCGGGCTCTCCACAATTCAATTAGCCATAGCCCCTTTCAGGTGGGCTTGGGATTCCAGCCACTATGTCCCATTGATGTAGCCATGTAATTTGTAGCTGCTCAGGCCGATTCAGCTCATGTCCAGTCTAAAGTTGACAAAGAAAGTAGCTTCATCGAGCGCATTCAACACATCCACCAATAGGTTCATGATATATTGGATAGAGCCAATGCCAAGTACAAGCAATGCCGTGATCAACATCAGGTGCCACACAACTTCTAGGTGGGCGACAAAGTATGGCTACATTTGCAGAAGGAGCGCCTCAGTGGACCCCACCGCAAGCTTCGCCTACTCTGATACGGGCCTTACACCATCACCAAGGTTGTAGGAAAAAATGCCTTCGAGCTCAGTATTCCACCATTCCTTGGTTTGCACCCAGTCTTCAATGTGGATCGCCTTCATCCGTACTTCCCACCTCTACTGGACACCTCGGACATTGCAGAACAACTCACACCAACAGAGTTAAACCCAGACTGCATCGAACAGGCCACCACAGATTGTATCATGGACATGCAAATCAAGAACACTCGCCAACAGAAGATCCAACTATATTGGGTTGTCAAAGCTAGCCAACTCCTGCACCAAGGAAAGTGGTTCACCAGGGACCAAGTTGAGCAGAAATTTCCTCATCTCATGGAGGAACTTAACGCAATGGGGACCATTGCTTCCTAAGGGGAGAGGAATGATCCAGGTGGATATTGGTGGTCGCCTGTGTATTCCACTTGGGGCCCCACCATTGTCTCTTTCAATTTTTTAGTTTTGACACAACTTACTATTTTTAGCAGTTTTTTGGGTCCTGAACTTCCGAAGCCGTTTTGAGGCCGTAAATGACGTTTTTTTGGAAAACGGAGAGCAACATGGGTCCATGGACTGATGTTCCTTGTTCAAATTTTGTATTCCTCGAATATATATTTATAATGAGGTATGGTACGCGTCAAATGGAGATTGTATGCCAAAGTTACGCCCCTGGGAAGTTGAAACACCAATTTACCCAAACGGGGCCCATAGTTTTGGCGCTTCATCTCCTTGGGTTAGGGTTTTGGCTGTTTAGGATTTCCCATTGTTTCTAAATAATAAATAGGCCCTCGAGCCTCATTTTAACTCAGTTTAGGGGCCTTTAGCCACCACATCTCTTCTGAGAGATAGCTACCAGCGCCCTAGCTAGCTTTATTTCCATTATGTCTGTAAGCAAATTTCAGTTCTTTGATATTAATGAAATCAAGTGTTATTTCCGCTGCATCTCTGTATTTACGGTTATGTGTTTATTCTTTTTCATTCCTGCATAAATCCGGATCACTTGTGGGATAATTTTTTTAGGCTCTTAGCTTGATTGAGCCTCCCCAACCTCTCTTTCAAATTATCACATATTTGGGAATGTGGAAAATCTCTAAAATATTGATTTTCTTGGAATGTTTTCATTCCTAGGTTTTCTATATTGGAAGCTTCAAGCCATCTGTCCCATAGCATTTGGGTCCAACTGCATCCCCAAAGGACTATAACAACTATATGGAGTGCTCCTCAAGAAAGGCTTGGTAAAGCTTCCAGCTTTTTCAAAGTAGAAAGATTCATTATGGACTCTTTCTCCAATGTGCAACTGCCCCAATAAATAATTAAATAATCTTTGGGTACTTACAACTCCACAAGAATTCTGCAAGGAAAGAGTCAAAAAGTATAAATTAATTAATCTCCCACTAAATTCACATGAGTAAATCCCAAGCCACCAATTCCATGGATGAATGTGCAAGATGAAATAGGAAAATCCCGAAGTTGTAACTGGGAAAACTCAAACAAAAAAAATCCAGGGAGAAAAGGGAGAAATGAGTGTATTGATATTTTCGTACTTAGCAGTTGTATTGACCTATTTTTCTTCATTTTTTGGAGATTAATAGAATTATATTATCTTATTAACAAGTAGCACAAATATTTCTATTTTCTTATCTGCAACTAATTTGGAATCCTGTATTTTTTTAATATAAATGCATTATAATATATAAAATATATATTATATAAAAAATGGTTCTGCTCCACCTTAGACACTTCCAAATAGCTCGGTGCTAATTTCAACACTCAAGCCTCCTCCTTCATTTTCTTACATCAATATCTTGCAGATTGATCTAGAAATTGTTGTGCTAGAGTGGTTTGTTTTATGCATAATGATTAATATCGTTTGGATGGACTGTCTAGCTGGAATTTAAGTTTTATCTTCTGTTAGTATTCATTGTCGCACATGCTTTTAGATGTTTGTTTAAAAGTAAAACCACTTGGTCTAAACTTTATAGCGTTGTATAGTGGCAATGTAATGTGAATCTAGGAAGGTGTTTTTAGAGAAGCATTCATAAAATTATTGAATTTAGTGTTCATAAGGTTGGATTTTTTATATTGCATAAATGGCTGACTTCCATAGTCTATCTCTCTGCTAAAAGATGAATTGGATGCTATAGAGACTAAATTGATGGCACTTCCACTTATTTTGTGATGAAGTAGAAGGTGCCAATGAAGATTTTACTGAGCAGCTAGACACAGGCCATAGAGCTTCATGTCCCTGGAAAGGAAATAACTGTTCTCAAAGCCTGGGAAAATTCCCCTCCGCCCCTCCATTTGCACTAATTGGAGGTTATAATGATCAATGTGAAGCACTTATATAGTTGTTAGCCATTCCTATCATATCTAGTTCTGCCATTAGCAGGATGAAGCTTTGTCGGGGCTCACAAATAAATCATATACTAGCCGAGAAACAATCAGTTATTGCTAGCGAATTTAGTGGTAGAGCGGATAATATGCACTCAAAATAATTTTCTCGAGAAGAGGTTGCGAGCATTTTTTATAAGTTTTTCTCTCTTTCTATTGCAGATTGTCTTGATTGTTCCTATTTCACTTGTATTTGTCCTCTTATTTTTCTCACTAGAATAATTAAAATGAAACATTTGTTGCATCATTAAGTACAAAGGTTGATGACTTTATGTGGGTGGGAACCTCAATTGCTCCCAAAGGTGGTAGACTCTGAAGAGCATTCATCTCATTCAACAAGAAATACATGTTCAGTTGGTCCAATTCAGGGTCGATTTTATCCAACATGTGAGCCAGGCCCAAGTATGATCTTGTTTTCAAGGTAAGTACGGCCTGAAAAGAGAGACATCACAAAGAAAAATATTTCCACATTTGAATCTCAGCACAATCTTTCTACAAGGGTTTTATATTGTAGCTTATGTGGAGTGACTTTTAGGATCTGGAATTTTGTTACAACCCCTTTTCAATTTTGTTTTCCTTCTAGTGGGAACGATCTACCACAGATGAGAAAAATGTTAGTAATTACACGTGGGGTAAGTGCAGCAAGTGGAATTAGATGACAGTATGTTATTGATTCAAGGGATAGGGAAAATTTTGAAGGTCAAGATGAAGCATAGGAAGTTGCAACTATAGTTGATGTAAAATCACACTAAAATGTAGGTATGTACGTGAATCTGATAATAGCTGCAGGGCCACCTCCAACACATTTCAACACTCCTTCTATTGTTGCACCCTTTGAATATCTTGTAGAAGACATGGATCCAATGTTAGGGAAACCTACTGGGAGTGAAGTTGGAGATCATGCAGCATCATATGAGTCACGAGTTCCTTAGGCTCAAAAAGGCAATATGTGTTGGAATTTCTTAGAATTCCAGAACAATATAGAGAGAGTAATACACTCCTTCTAACACAGAGAATTAAAAAAAAAATTGCTTGCTGGTAGATAGAGTTTTAAAACACTTGAAAACTTCTATTTCATTAACATAAAAAAAAATTGTTACAAAAAAAAAATTCCTCTATTGAGGGATTACAGAATAGACTACTTCTGAAATGCAGTGCTTAAAATGCTCTGTCTCCTGCAAAATGGCACATACATTACTCTGTCTAAACACTCTATTTTTCTCACTTATAGAATAGCCTTAGGGATCTTTATTCACTACGTATATTTTAAAACAATACACTCACACTATGTTAAGCCTTCGAGAAATTTTCATATTTATATGGCGGAACACTTTTAATTAAGAAAAACGAAACTTTGAAATATATTATATATATATATTATAAATATAACATTTATAATATATATAAATATATATTACCCGCTTACATAAGAGTTCATACTTTTTTTCTTTTCTTTTTTCATAATGGTTCATGTTCCTATGTGCCCGCACACATGTACTAGCTACATCCACGTTCTTAATGAATCATAGTAAATCCTCCCGAAGGGATCTACTGTCGGCCTAACATTGAGGCCTAACCCCGCGGGCGTCTCGGAGATTTGATCATGTGACCTCTCAATCTAGGAGTACTTCCAAGCGGGGACTCAACCAATTGAGCTAACCCTTGGGGCTCATAAGATTTCATACTTTTAATAACCCTGAAGCCAATAAACCTTTTATAGTGGGCTCACAATTCTTAATTCAAAAAACAAAAATTTGAACTATGGATTTAAAACAAATGCGATGAACTGGATTTGAAAAACATTAAACCAAAATGCAATGCGAAATCACATCACACTTCTGTGTACCTCACGGAGGTTGGAAGATTTGCGATCGTGATTTCACTAGTTGCAGCTGGGACCCATGCAGACTTCAAACTCCATTCAGCTGAATTGCAAACAAAATTCGCATTACAAAAAATGATGATGATGTAGGGCCAAAATGTTATGCGAAAACCTTTTAGGGCTCGGTTTAATAAAATTTCTGGTCCAGATTTGAGGTTCACGGATGGGTTCAAAAAAATGCGATCAAATGATAAGCTTCCACCTATTGTGCCGACATGGCAAGTGGGACAAGCAGCTGTAAAGGTAAATGGGGACTTAATTGCTGATGTGCCCTCCTCATTCAAAAGAGTGTCACGCATAAAAACGAAAGATCTTCTTCCCAAACAAAGGACTGTAACATTTAAATTCAAAATTGATTGCTCAATTGAAATAGCAAGCAACTACTATTAGAAACCCTGTAGACAAAAAATGGA
The DNA here is from genome assembly GCA_034641835.2 of Pinus albicaulis. NCBI lineage: Eukaryota > Viridiplantae > Streptophyta > Pinopsida > Pinales > Pinaceae > Pinus > Pinus albicaulis. The sequence goes on along the minus strand of CM076578.1, from coordinate 1,463,161,676 downwards.
AAGCGTCTCTGTGACAGAAATTCCATAGACAAAATTAGAAAGCGGTTGAGTACAAGGGCAGTTGAAATTAACATTTCAACACTCCCCCTTAAGTTCAACTGCTGGGTTGTCAGTCATACCCATGCATTTCCTAAAATATTCAAAACTCTTTTGCCCCAATGGCTTTGTCAGTATGTCTGCAAATTTCTCCTAAGTCCTGCAATGTTTTAAAATAATTTCTCAATTGTTCACTAGCTCCCTGATGTAGTGAAACTTAGCATCTATGTGCTTTTTCCTTTTGTGAAACACATAATTTTTAGACAATGCTATGGCTGAGCTATTGTCACAATAAATCATTGTGCCTTTTACCTGTTCTTGACATAAAATCCTCAACATTCTTCTCATCCACACTGCTTGACATGCTTCTGCTGTAGCTACCACATACTCTACCTCTGATGTAGATAATGCTACAATAGGCTGTTTCTTAGAAGCCCATGAAATGGCTCCTGAACCCATGTGAAAAACATAACCAGAGGTAATTTTCCAGTCATCGACACTTTCAGCCCAATCACTGTCAGTGTATCCAATTAATTCTGAATTTTCTGAAGTAGTATATAAAATTCCATACCTTTTAGTTCCTTTAACATACCTCATAATTATTTTTGCTGCTTTCCAATGTGTTTCTTTTGGCCTCTCCATAAATCTGGAAATTAAACTAACATCATGCATAATATCAGACCTAGTTGCAGTCAAATACATGAGGCTTCCAACTATTCTCTTGTACAAAATAGGGTCAAAATGCTTGTTGCTATCCTCTTTTCTGAGTTTTAATCCCATTACTATGGGAGTAATTGCTGCCTTGCAATCCTGCATGTTAAATCTCTCCAAAACTTCATTCACATACTTTTCTTGAGAAATAAAAAATTTATTTTCATTTTTCTTTACTTCTATTCCTAAGAAGTATTTCAGCAAACCCATATCAGTCATTTCAAATTCATCTTTCATGACCTTCTTAAAATTTTCAACAAGGTAATCATCATTACCTGTAAAGATCACATCATCAACATATAAAACAACAATCAGCATTTTACCATCTTTCTCCTTGATGTATAAGGTCGGTTCTCCCTCACATTTTTCAAACCCATTCTCCAATAGATAGGAATCTATCCTACTGTACCATGCTCTTGGTGCTTGTTTCAACCCATAAAGAGATTTCTTCAATCTGCAAACTTTGTGCTCTTGGAATTTCTTCTCATAGATTAGAGGTTGTTCAACATAAACCTCTTCCATTAAAAATCCGTTTAGGAATGCTGATTTCACATCCATTTGGTAAACTTTCCACTTGTTTTGTGCCACAATAGACAACACTTCTCTCATGGTTTCCATTCTTGCAACTGGTGCGAAAGTTTTCTCATAGTCTCTCCCATGTTGTTGCTTGTATCCTTTGACAACAAGTATGACCTTGCGTCTTTCAATATTACCTTCAGCATTACTTTTGGTCTTGTAGACCCATTTAACTCTAATGACTTCCTTACCTTTTGGGATTTCAACCAAATCTCATGTTTTATTTCTTTCTATGGCATTAATGTCTTCATCCATAGCTTCTATCCATTTCCTATCTTTTATAGCTTCTTCAAAATGAATAGGATCATCAACATGACAATATAAAGAAAATAAAGAGTTCATACCTTTATTTGCAGCCTCTTGCTCATAAATGTCATTTAAATTTCTGAATCTTGTTCCTCTTTCATTTCGTGTACATGTGCTTGAAGTAGTAGTCAAATCAACTCCTTGTGGTGTGCTTGGAGAAGCACTCTCATTTCTTCTCAAGGGTGTCCCTTGATGTCCTTCTGTTGGTGCTGCTAGTGAGGGATGTATTTCAGCCATCTCTTCCTCATTTTCATCATGAGACAAATAGTTTTTAACATTCACTATTTTCTCAATGCTTCCATCCCAAACTTCTTCTTCAATAAACTGAACATATCTGCTCAAAATAAATTTCATGGTGGATGGTGATACAACCTATAAGCTTTGGATTCATCACTATATCCAATAAAAATACATTTTTCCCCCTTGCTGTCCAAATTCTTCCTTAGCTGATCTGGAATGTGTGCATAAGCCACACAACCAAAAAATTTCATGTGGGTGAGTCCTTGTTTTATCCCATTCCATGCTTCTTCCGAAAATTTATTCATCATTTCTTTTTTTGGGAATCTATTTAGTACATATGCTGCACAATGTATAGCTTCAACCCAATAATAATTTGGAAAATGTTTTTCCTTTAGCATACTCCTTACCATATCCATGATTGTCCTATTTTTCCTTTCGGCAACTCCATTTTGCTGCGGAGTGGTTGCTTGCAAGTGATGGTGTTTGCATTGGTCCACATAAATATGAGTGGACAATTTCTAAGGGTGCTTTTTCCCTTATGCTTTTTCTGGAAGGAAAACTTTCTCTGTGTTGTTTACCCAAGATACAACCTTCACATAGGCTGTTCGGTTTCTCAATCAATGGCAATCCTCTTACCATTCCTTTCCTATGTAACAAATTAAGACCTCCAAAGTTGATATGTCCAAATCTCAAGTGCCATAATCAATTCTCATCGTTTTCTTCTCTTTGGAAAGCCTCTTGTGTCACTACTGCCATTTCTTCTCCATTCTTCAAATCTGCCCTCATCTTGAGAGGGAACATTCTGTTCCTTGTCATCCTTATTTCAATAATACATTATTTTCTTGGAGGTTTATCCATGATGGTGCATACATAATCTTCAAAGAAAACATTGTAGCCCTTTTGAATGAGCTACCCAATGCTTAACAAATTACATTTCATGCCTAGTACATAATATACATCAGATATGCTCTTCTTTTCTCCCTTCTCTGTCAAGACATTTACTATGCCTTTTCCTCTTATAGAAATCTTACCATCTATTCTCAATGTGACTTGACACTTTACATTTTTATCTAACATAGAAAACATAGCAATGTTTCCTATCATATGGTTGCTACATCCTGAATCTAGAAACCATAAATATTCACTCTTTTCCTCAACCATATTACATGCTAAAAACAATATATCTTGGCTGATATTTTCTCTAGTTAAATTTGCACTGGGTCTATTACCCATATCATTCTGCTTCTTCCTACATTCATTTGCATAATGCCCATATTTTTTACAATAATGACACTAGACATTGGATTTTTCATACCTTTGTCCATGAGCATGTTGTTGTCCACTTTGATGGTTGCTACTTTGGCCTTGGTTCTGATTTTGATTGCTATCCCTTCCTTGAGAATTTTCTGGGCTGTTTCTTCCTCCTCTGTTTTGGCTTCTGCCTCTTCCTCTCTTGTTTCCTCTGCCTTGACCTCTTCCTCTTCCAAAAGACATTTGGGTCTTGAAGGAATGATCCAAGGATGAGTTTTCATTTCTACCCAGTCTCTGTTCATGTGTCATTAGTGATACATGAAGCTCATCAACTGAAAAGTTTGAGAGATCCTTTGTCTCTTCTATGGTGGTGACTATAACATCAAACCTTGAGGGTAAGCTCCTCAAAACTTTCTCCACAGTCATTCTTTCTTCAAAGGTCTCTCCATAAGACCTTATCTGTGTGACCATACCAATCACATGTGTGAAGAATGATTCTATGTTATCAGACACCTTCATGTAGAGAGTCTCAAAATATCTCCTCAGCAATTGTAGTTTTGTTGTCTTCACTTTCTCCATGCCTTGATAGGCTGTCTTGAGAGTTTCCCATGCTTCTTTGGATTTGTTAGTTTCTACTATCCTTGGAAACACACTCTCATGTACTGCTTGATAGAGATAGAAGAGGGCTTTAGAGTCCTTCTTCTTATTTCTCTTCAACAAGTCCTTCTATGCCTGTGTTAAGGCATTAAACTCATTTTCATCTACTGGTTATTCAAAACCATCCTCGACAAGTTCCCATAAGTCTTGAGAGGCAAACAGGGATCTCATGGTGATTTCCCAATAATCATAGTTTTTCCCATTGAACTGTGGGAGCTGAGAATTACCAATACTCATGCTTGTGCTGGCTCCTACCATGCCTAGCACTCTAAACTATGCTTTAAATATTGACTGTGAATTTTTAAAATAAACTGACTATCTTCAAACAGTAACACAAAAAATTTGTCTTGAGAATACCTTGGATTCTTTGACTGAGCCTTCACTCTACTGGAGAAGCTGCTGTAGCAAAAATTCTTCCTTCAGCTTCTTTGACACCTTCGAAGAGCCTGGATTAGCTCTGGTACCATGTTGGAATTTCTGAGAATTCCAGAACAATACAGAGAAAGTAATACTCTCCTTCTAACACAGAGAATTAAAAAAAAAAATTCCTGCTCGTAGAGAGAGTTTTAACACACTTGAAAAATTCTATTTCATTAACTTAAAAAAAATTGTTACAAAAAAAAATTTCCTCTATTGAGGGATTACAAAATAGACTGCTTCTGAAATGCAGTGCTTAAAATGCTCTATCTCTTACAAAATGGCACATATAGTGCTCTGTCTAAACACTCTATTTTTCTCACTTACAGAATAGCCTTCGGGCTCTTTCTTCACTGTGTATATTTTAAAACAATACACTCACACTATGTTAAGCCTTCGGGCACTTTTCATATTTATATGGCGTAACACTTTTAATTAAAAAAAATGAAACTTTGAAATATATTATATATATTATAAATATAACATTTATAATATATATAAATATACATTACCCACTTACATAAGAGTTCATAATTTTAATAACCCCGAAGCCAATAAACCTTTTATAGTGGGCCCAGAATTCTTAATTCAAAAAAAAAACTTTGAACTATGGCTTTAAAACAAATGCGATGAACCAGATTTGAAAAACATTAAACCAAAATGCAATGCGAAATTGCATCACACTTCTGCGTACGTCATGGAAGCTAGAAAATTTTGCAATCACGATTTCATTGGTTGCAGCTGGGACTGACCTGGACTTCAAACTTCATTCAACTGAATTGAAAACGAAATTCTCATTACAAAAACTGATGATGACGTATGGAAAAAATGTTATGTGAAAACCTTTTAGGGAGTGGTTTAATAAACTTTCGGGTCCAGATTTGAGGTTTGCAAATGGGCTCAAAAAAAGCGATCCAATGATAAGCTTCCACCTATTGTGCTGACATGGCAAGCGGGACCGGCGACTGCAAAGGTAAGTGGGGACTTCATTGTTGACATTCCCTCCTCATTCAAAAGACTTTTCCGCACATAAAAATGAAAGATCTGCTTACCAAACAAACGACTGTAACATTTAAATTCGAACTTGACTATTCAGTTGAAATAGCAGGTGGCTGCTATTAGAAAACATGTAGACGAAAAATGGAAAGCGGCTCTGTGACAGAAATTTCAGAGACAAAATTAGAAAGTGGCTGAGTACAAGGGCAGTTGAAATTAACATTTCAACAATATGGATGAAGGAGGAAGTACAATGGATAGGCCAACAGTCATGGTCCACTATGTTGATAGTTTGGAAGGAACTGTGGCTAATCGCGATGCCGATGAAGTTAATGAATGAAGTTATTATTCTGGTGGAACATTAAAGTGCACGCGGACAATAGAGAGCTTGGCTGTATATTGAGCATCCTATGGTAGAGATCTTTCATACACAGGTCCCAACCATTCAGGAGCACTTGAAATAGACATTGAAGTAGATGGTCTCAATCCTTATAAAAAAAGTACCATGTAAGCATTTAGAAATCATCAGCCAATTGGTGGTCATTCTACAAGACATTTGGCTTATGTCTGTCCTGTTACTACGATGGATATGCTTTATCATATTCTACAAGAGAATTCTATGGAAGGTGTAGATAATTTCCCAGCGGATAATTACGATGAATTACACGAGCCTTCTCTCAGTATTGGTAAGAATGCTTAGGTAAATGTGATGTCATACCTGAATTTCAGCATTCAAGCACAAAAGAGTATATGTTCGTAGCTTGATGCTAGACACACTAAGGAAGAAAAAATATCGAGCACTAATGATGAAGGTGATGGGACATTAAATGTTGAAATGATACTTTGGAAGCACGAGGTGGGTTTAGTTTAGGAATAAGTGATGGAATTATTGGGATGGGTGCCAGCCATGAAGCTAAAATACAAGGGGTTAAGTTTTTTTTCCATAGAACTAAGAGCATTGTAGGTGAAGTTGAACTGGTGACTGAAGTAATACAAAATTAAGGACAAAAAGGTGATTTTGTTCCTGATCGTGGATTAACAGGTGAATCTATTCCTGATGGAACAGAAAGGGAAGATGTTTATGGGAATAGTCATCATATCATGATGTCTCATTTAATGGGAAGGGTTTTTACTTGTTCTAACATTGGGGGATCAACAGAAGAGGAGTCATGGGAAAGTGACCAAAAAATCATCCACACAGTTCACCATGATGAGAAAAACCAACCAACAATTACACACAATTTTGTAATAGCAGGTTCTGATTATGAGGTGTCTATAAAAGAGGTTAAACATCGAGTGAAGTTCTCTGCTGGTGAAGGTTATATGATTCCTGGATATCCTTCTGGAGTTTTCAATGGAGCAGGTAATATATATATATATATATATATATATATATATATATATATATATATATATATTGTTTGTAGTATATCTAATGTTCATTCTAGTAGGAACATGACTAACAACTTATATTGAGTGTGTTTTTCTCATATTTTAATATTTTGGAATTGGGTGGTTCTAGGTCGGCCTAAGATGTGATATGTCGATAGTAGATAACTTAAATGGTCTACACATGGGCCTTTTATGATTTTCACAATGGTCAGTTTTATTCTAGAAAGTGTATGGGATACTTTAGAGGTGCATTGTGGCACTTCTACTGATCCCATGTGCTTCCTTGAATTATGTCATATTTCCTTTAGCATTAGGATATCAGAGCTAATGTGTCAACTAGAATTCACCATCTCTGTAAAAGATGATTTTATTTTGCAAAAAACTATTTATGCCTAGACTTTTCTTTGATATCATCTGCGACTGAAATATAGGTTTGACAATGCCAAAACTCCATGGAATAAATTAGTATACACCTCAAGAATAGTAAGAAGTGACTCCACAAGTTTTCCCTACAAGGATATGTTCCAAATTTAGTAATATGACTAAGTAATGTGTCACCTTCCCTTTGCAAGTGTGAAAAGGAATGGAATGAAGTAGGATGCCCAAGCTATTAACCTTAATTTGGATAAATTAGATTCATTTAACCATTGAACAATTAAATCAAACTCAAGATGTGTTTACAAAGGTTAATGCTAAAATATGGCCATAATTCCCTTCCAATGACCAATTAGTCACCAAAACATTAAATCACTATGAGCAGGTGTGCCAAAGAGGGGTGCACTTTAATAAATTGTTGTACCATGATACCAGTAAATAAAAGATGTTCTTCCTAGAAAAATTATCATGATAACAACAAAACATAAATCCCAGCTTAATATGCACCCCTACCAAGGGATTATTACATCAAAAGGAGACTGCAATTTTTGAAAGTTGACCTTTGATCCTGAAGCTTCACAAAAGATGTCAAGGGAAATCTCAAATCTTCTAGCTATTTTCTTATGCTTGGAATTGTATCATCAACAAATGATTTGTGGTTTACCTTCACTTTTTGGCTACTGTATGCCTTGCCTTGTAGGATTCTTGCTTCTTGGATCCATATCAAGATGTTAGAAAGGTCCTCTACTAATCAAATTCAAAGAATTGATACAAACTGAAAGCCTTGTTTGACTTCTCTTTAAGTGGGATACAAATAGGTTGGAGAGTTCTCTTAACCCAATTGAGATTATGATAATATATGTTGTTTAACTGAAGGATTGAAATTAGGTACTGTCAGCTTAACTTATGACAAGCCTTTTCCATCTTAAGTTCTAGGAACATGGAGGGCATTTTCTGGGTTTTGATGGTATGAAGTGCATCTATAGTGATTGTGATATTTTACATTATATTCCTTCCAGTGAATTTTTTTTGATGAACAAAGATCATAATAGACATAAAATAAGAGAGCTTGAATAATAAGTAGTAAGTTCCTAGCAAGTATTCTTTGTAGCTAACATTACAAACTGAAATTGTACATTGATTTCATGTTTCATATGAGGCCCTTCCTCTATGTTCTATGGTCGCAAAAGTGACATTTATTGAAGGATTTGTATCGAATGCAAAGAATTGATACAAGCTGATAGCCTTGTTTAACTTCTCTTTAAGTGGGAAAACAGGTTGGAGAGCTACTAAATGGGACTGAAATGTTGGTTGAGTACCAAATGCTCTTAACCCAATTGAGATTTTGCTAATATATGTTGTTCAACTGAAGGATTAAAATTAGGTAGTGTCAGCTTAACTTATGAAAAGCCTTTTCCATGTCATGTTCTAGGAACATGGAGGCAAGTTTCTAGGTTTTGATGGTATGAAGTGCATCTCTAGTGATTGTGATTTTTTCCATTATATTCCTTTCAGTGAAAACTTGTTTAATGAACAAAGACCATAATAGACATGAAATAAGAGAGCTTGAATGATAAGTACTATGTTCCTAGCAAGTATTCTTTGTAGCTAACATTGCAAAATGAAATTGTATCTTGATTTCATGTTTCATATAAGGCCCTTCCTCTTTGTACTATGGCCACAAAAGTGGCATTTATTGAAGGATCTGTATCAAATGCAAAGAATTGATACAAGCTGACAACCTTGTTTGACTTCTCTTTAAGTGGGATAAAAATAGGCTAGAGAGCTACTAACTGGGACTAAAATGTTGGTTGAGTACCAAATGCTCTTAACCCAATTGAGAGTATGCTAATACATGTTGTTCAACGGAAGGATTGAAATTAGGTAGTGTCAGCTTAACTTATGACAAGCCTTTTCCATGTCAAGTTCTAGGAACATGGAGGCCAGTTTCTGGGTTTTGATGGTATGAAGTGCATCTCCAGTGATTGTGATTTTTTCCATTATATTCCTTCCAATGGAAACTTGTTTGATGAACTAATGGACGTAAAATAAGAGAGCTCGAATGATAAGTAGTAAGTTCCTAGCAATTATTCTTTGTAGCTGACATTGCAAACTGAAAGTGTAGCTAGATTTCATGTTTCATATGAGGCCATTCCTCTATGTTTTATGGCCACAAAATTGGCATTTATTGAAGGATATGTATTAAATACGAAGAATTGATACAAGCTAACAACCTTGTTTGACTTCTCTTTAAGTGGGATACAAACAGGTTGGAGAACTACTAACTGGTACTGAAATGTTGGTTGAGTACCAAATGCTCTTAACCCAATTGAGATTATGCTAATATATGTTTTTAAAATGAATGATTTAAATTAGGTAGTGTCAGATTAACTTATGACGAGCCTTTTCCATGTCAAGTTCTAGAAACATGGAGGCCAGTTTCTAGGTTTTCATGGTACGAAGTGCATCTCTAGTGATTGTGATTTTTTCCATTATGTTCCTTCCAGTGAAAATTTGTTTGATGAAAAAATACTATAATATAAAAAAATAAGAGAGCTTCAATGATACGTAGTAAGTTCCTAGAAATTATTCTTTGTAGCTGACATCGCGAACTAAAATTGTACGTTGATTCCATGTTTCGCATGAGGCCCTTCCTCTATATTCTATGGCTACAAAAGTGGCATTTATTGAAGGATCTGTATTCACCCATGTTTAATTTTAGACATTGTGTTGTGGGAAAATGTATCTAGATGCTCTGATAGCATGTTAAATAATTCAGTGGTCAAGTTATCCATGCTGCAAGACTTGTCATGTGGAAACTGGATGGCTTGACCACTTATAGTGCAGGGTCTGCTTCCGAGATCTATTATGACATCCCACTATCAAATATGAGAACATTTTACCCTCTATGAACATATAATCTAGACTAATAATTGTATACATGTATCTTGATAAAATATTCACAGAGACACATCTGTTACTAAGTATGCCAATTTTCAGGGTAAATTTTCAACCTTCAAATCTTCTGAAGAGGCTAAATTCACCAGAAAATTGTTAAATTTTGGTTGGAAATGTTGTAATTGATGGAAAAGGAGATGGAAAAGGAGGAACACCTAGCAACAAGGCAAAGAGAGAAGAAAAATAGCAGAGTAGCAGGGGCAGCAAAAAGAGAGGCAAAGAGAGCAGCATAGAAGTGAAGGAGATGGAGAAGGAGACAGCATAGAAGCAAAGGAGATAGAGAGATAGCAAAAGAAGATTGTTGGAAATAAATTAGGAGAGACAGGGAAATAGAATATATAGAGAATATAGTGACAGGGCAGCAGAATGTACAAATAATACAGAGACAAAATGTACAGTGAATATAGAGAAAGGGCAACACAGAAATAAAAAAGGAGTGAGAGTCAGAATTCATGAAGGTGGAAGTAATTTCGGTGATGCAGAAGTAGTATAAAGAGTTACACATTTATGGAGAAGGCACGAAACATTTGACGGAACCATGAGGTATTTGGAACCATAGAGATTGGATAGTTTTATATGTTGTGGTTTTAAATTAAAAGAAATATTGATATCATAGATGAAACGACCATTTACATATAAGAAGTGGAAGTCAAAATATGAACCGAAACCCTGAATCAAGAACGAAACAACTACGAAATTAAACATTGAACGAAGGTTAAATAAACAATTGAAGCGAAATTATAAAAACTGGAACCCTGAGCCACGAATGGAACCGTGAAGGAATAGTAAACTCGGAGATGAGAAACCAGCGGGTTCAGACTTTTTAAAAGTGGTAAGCGGATTTCGAAATAAAAATGTGATATACGTCGGAGCAGAACACGTGTATTTGTGCAATATTTGAAAACTGCGAATTTTGCGTCAATTTGAAGCATTAAAGCTCGGACCAATTAAAAATGTGAAATTGTATGACGTCTGTTGGATCATTGGAGTCGATGCAATAAGCCTGGAGCCGTCGGATCGAAAACGAGGGTTAAGGGCTAGGACCCACTTTTATCGTGCGGGTTTGCTGAGTTAACACTCGTGGACTGTAGTTATTGGACCACCGTTAGATTATCAAAGTGGAACGCGATGAGACTGTCGCTGTCGATTGAGGAGTGATGCGTTGGTTAAGGGCAAGGGCGCATACATAAGTGGACCAAGAGATATGTATTTAATTTAAGTGGGTTTTATTATAATGTCACAACAGACGTTATAATATATGATGCATGATGTATAAAGGTATGGAACAATTATGTGGGCCCGAGTGTAGTTACATGGTTTTTTGAGTTTAATATATGGTCTGAAGGTAGGCTATAACACACATTAATATATGTGGTAAGCGCGGAGTTATAATTTGGGCTTAATGTAAAGTCGAGCCTTGATATAGATCGAATACATGGCAAAAGAAACCCATGTATATGTATGTTTGGAATGGTTAGTTAATCAAGGAAAAGGGTGCACCTTCAGAATATAAGTATAGTTAAAGGCACGTGGATGAACCTTTATGTGGATGAATTATGATTCCTGCGGTCGAGTATTGTTGTATTAAGAACTGGGTTCTTAACCAAGGTCAATTGGTTAACACAACAATTATATATATATATATATATATATATATATATATTTATATATTGTTTGACATGTGTTGAACGAGGATGTGGGCCCGAATACATTAAGAGTTATATATAAAGTGAAATCCTTCGCGAATGAAATCTGGGGTTTGTATAGCCTTCATAAAGGAAATGCCACACATGAGGATTGAAAGTTAAAATATTACAATGGTCGAGATTGTAATATTCAAATGATTATTCAACATTTTATATGAATGGTATGATTGATATATAGTGGCAGACGTGACTTATTTAACTCAAATATTCTGTGGTAAACCTATTAAAAGGGTTCATATATTTTTAAAATAAACTAGGGGTGAAGACCCGGAATATGTGGGACCCTTTATTCATCACACCAATTTGTTGGAGGATGCAATTGAAATATTGCGATCGCGATAAAGAAGCAGACCTGATACATTATAAACTGTGATTCTCATGTGTTTGAGTTCCAACTTAAAGGGCATCGAAGTGATTCATCGCATGAGAGCATAAAATAAAGTTTGGCTGGTGGGCCCGAAAGGGAATTTTATATGTTAAAAGGTCTTTTATTATTACTTCGAGAGTTGATCTAAGTTATATAAAAAGGCAGTTAAATATATAAAGGAGTTACGCAACAACAGTGAACATAAGAGAATATAGAGAAGAAAAAGACAGAGACAGCTGCAGAAAAGACAACACGCAGTGATCCAAAAGGCTGAATGGGTTGAGTTGGAATTCACATTGTAACTAAATGTAAATGTTTTCATTGGCTTTTATAATTTTTGTGATGCATTCGCAAGTCTCCAGAGGAAAACAAAATCCCACTGTAATATTGTAATTTGTACATACTGGTATATTTTTTATTAGTTCGACAAAGGAATGAAAAAGGCAAAAGCTGAAGAGTCATGTCAATTCACTCCAAAGTCTCTGTAGAATACAAACAGTCAAGAGGGGAACTATATAAATGATATCTCATAGATATGCAGAGAGAAGTTAGAGAATGGTGTATTGAAGCAGAGAAAATAAGAAGAAGGTGGAGATGCTGTGAAAATTCAGAGATGATATAAGATAGATATAAAGACTGGAGGACAACAAAAAAGAAGTTACAGAACAGAGCTGATATCCAAGGTAAATCAACAAGGGTTTTATTTTGATAGAGTGAGGAAGTTGGAGCTTCCCTATCAAGTTATAGCTTGATAGATGTCAGTTGTAGCTAACTGAGGTTGGAGCCTCCTGTAGGTTGGTGCCTGCAAAAGTTGATGGGATTTGGAGCTTCCTTGAAAGTTGTAGCTTGCATAATTGAGGTAGAAGCATCCTATAGGTTGGTGCCTATATAAAATCAGTGGTGATAGGAAGTTGGAGCTTACCTTTGCATCGCAACAATAATAAGATGTGGTTTTCTCCCTTTATGGGTTTCCACTTATATCTGGTGTCTCTGCGCATGATGTCTATGTGTTGATGTGGTTTATCTAATCTGATTAATACTTTTTTCTCACATATTAAAACTGTTGTTACATTAAGAAATCTGCTTAATACTTACTGCTCACAAATTAATATTGCTCACATATTAAGTTGATCGTGAAATGAAATTGTAAATTAATTTAAGGAAAGATTTAAAAGTCCATGAAAGTTTTAAACTGATTCACCCCCCACCCTCTCAATTTAACTAAGGGTTCAACAATTGGGATCAGAGCAGGTTCCTTCTGTATCAGTTTAACAACTGGAAGGAGATTCTAGTTCCCTAGGATGGCTAGTCAAGAAGGATGCTCAACCAAGAAATCCGCTTTTTTCACCAGTGTAAATTATGCCTTCTGGAAAATCAGAATGAGGACATACATAATTTCTCTAGGAATAGAAGTTTGAGCTGTTGTGGAATTTGGATATGCCCCCAAGACGACTGACTCAGAGAAAGAAGCAAAACAAGATTTTGTAGCTAATGCAAAGGCCATGAATGCAATCTTAAATGGATTGTGTGAGGTAGAATTTGCCAAAGTAATGCACAGTAATACTGCCAAAGACATGTGGGATACTCCAGAAAGCATCCATGAGGGTGACAAAATGGTGAAGACAGCAAAACTTCAAGTCTATAGAGCTCAGTTTGAAAACTTCAAAATGAATGATGATGAAGACATTACCAGCTTCCTAAGGGTTGCAGAAATTGTGAATAACATGAAAGCACCTGGAGAAACCATACAAGAAGTGGTAATTGTTCAAAAGATTCTAAAATCTCTTCCATCCGGCTTTAACCCCAAGGTTTTTGCCATAGACGAAACAGCTGATTGGGAAACCTTGACCATGAACCAATTACTTGGAAATCTAACAGCCTATGAGATGAGACTTCCATAGAGGAAGTGAAATGTGAGGGAGGAATCCCTTAAGACAGAGAAGAAGAAATAAGAAAAGGAAGATACATGTTCTTGTTCTGATGAAGAAGAGGCCAAATTTATCAGGAAATTGGATAGAGGATTAGGTAAATATAAAGGTAAACTTCCTTTTAAATGCTTTAACTATGGGAGAGTTGGAAACTATCTTGCTAAGTGTCATATTAAGAAAACAAAGAAGAAAACTCAAGAATCAGAGAAAACCATATCAAAGAACTGGCAGAAAGGGAAGAGATTCAATAGAAAGTCTTTCTATGCTCAACAAGATAGCAACGCATCTGAAGAATCAGATGAACCCTCAAGTGAAGAAGGAACCTCTGAATTTATATTAGTGGCTATAGAAGAGCTTGAAGGAATCCTTCTAGAAGACGAGGAAGAAGGTGAAGTTGACCTTGAGGGGGAACTAAGAAGTGCCCTAGAGGAAATTGACAGACTCAAACTGAAGTGCAAAAAACAGAAATAAATTCTCCTCAAATATGTAAGAGAAGAACAAAATTCAGAAATCCTCATGTAGCTGAAAGTAGATCTTGAAGAAGGCAATAAGGTAGAATACATTTTACTTAAGAAAATTAAGGATAAAATTCAGGAACAAGAGAAATTGGAAGAAGAAGTAGTATGCTTGAGGAAGAAATTAGAAAATGCCCAAAGGAAAGTGTCAATAAATACCCTTCAAATGACAAGCTCTGATAAGTTGGATGAAATTATAGATGCTCAAATATCTCCTCTGATAAAAACTGGGATAGGATATGAAGGAGAATAAGGCAAAGGAAAAGAAAAGGGAAACAGAAATATCATTTTTGTAAAGGCAGAGAAGCATAATAAAGTAGCTCAGAAGGTTCCTACAGAAGAAGAAACCTGCAATGAAGTAAACAGAAACCAGAAGGAACCTCAAATGACAAAGAATGAAAGAAATAAACAGTCAACTGGAAAAGGCTCATATACTCTTGAATATGTCAAATTTGGAAGCCATCAAAGGATATTCTTCCCTCCTATGAAAAATGCCACCTGTTATGCCTACCACAAGCTGGGACATATTGTTGCATACTATCATACAAGGAGAATCGATTCCAACCAGCAAAGGATGCAAGCAGTCAAAAGACTTCCTCAAGCAAACAAATGGAGAAGACAACCCTTCATCAGGTATACAAATTGCTTTCATGGATATTGTTTTTACTGTAAGGAATTTGGCCATAAAATCATAGAATTCAGAACATATGGGAAAATATTGATGTTAAAAACCTCAAGGAGGTTTATGAATCATGGAGATTTTACTCATACTCATAATTCTGCTAAAAATATGATCAAATGCTATGTATGCCATAAAATTGGACATATTTCTTCCAAATTTCCTCTCATAGAATGTGGCCCATCATCTCAGAAAAGATACCAAACAAAAGGATGCATGTAGTGGAAAAAGAAGATGAATAAATGTGACCTGGCTCTAATAGCTCAAGGCCTGAAAATCCAATGGTATTTGGATAGTGGTTGCTCAAAGCATATGACTGGAGATAGAAGCAAGTTTATAACCTTTGATGAAAAGAAATCTGGAAATGTCACTTTTGGCAATGATAAGGCAGGGAAAATTAAAGGAAAAGGCTCAGTCAGTCTGGATAATGGTAGAGGAAAGGTCCAAGATGTACTATTTGTGGATGGGCTGAAAGAAAATTTTCTGAGTGTCAGTAAAATGTGTGATAAAGGCTATGAAGTTCCTTTTAGAGCATAAGACTGTGAGGTAAGATCAAGCACCACAGGTAAGACCCTAATCAAAGGTGTTCGAACAGAAAGTAATGTCTACATATTGAAAGAAGAGAATGAAGAATGCCACCTTAGCAAGCTTGAGGATTCATGGTTATTGCATAGAATATTGGGACACCTTAACTTCGACCACATCATCAATCTGAGAAAGAAGAAAGCAGTCAAAGATATACTAGCAATAAAGAAGCCTTCAAATACCATATGTAAATCTTGCCAATTGGGCAAACAGACCTACACATCCTTTAAGGCCAAATATGAGCTATCAACAAGTAGACCACTTCATCTTGTACACATGGACCTGTGTGGACCTAAAAGAACTAAAAAATCAAGTGGAGAATCCTATTTCATGCTGATAATAGATGATTTTTCCATAATGACATGGGTTGCATTTCTGAAGTATAAATCGGAAGCACTGGAGAAATTCAAGATATTCAAGGCATTGGCAGAAAATCAAACACGATGCAAGCTAAAGTGCATCAAATCAGACAGAGGAGGTGAATTCACTGATTATGATTTTGCAGACCTATGCAATGAGCATGGGATAAAACAACAATTTACAATTGCAGGTACACCTCAACATAATGGAGTGGTAGAGATATAAAATAGGTCTGTACAAAAAATTTCCAGAGCCATGATGCAAGAAAGTAACATCCCCCAAACCTTCTGGGCAGAAGCAGTACACACAACTGTGCATATCCTTAACAAAGCTCATTTAAGACCAAATAGTGACAAGACTCCTTATGAACTTTGGCATGGTAAACCAACATCAATCAAGCACTTTAGAGTCTTTGGAAGCAATTGATTTATACAACATAATGATGAAAATCTGGGAAATTTTGATGCAAGAGAAGATGAAGGAATATTTTTAGGATATTCATCCAAGATTAAGGGTTACATGTGCTACAACGAAACACTTCGCAAAATTATGGAAAGAATTGATGTAAGATTTGATGAAGAACTACCAAACAAGACAAGAAGTACAGGTTGCAGCAATCCTCCAGAAGATCATGAAGAAGAGAACCAAGATGATGATGAAATAAGAAATATAATAGAAGATATTGAACTAAACTCAAAAGGCCCCTCAAGATACACTCAAAAGAACCATCCAGAAGATCAAATCATTGGGGACAAGAGTGTAGGAGTCCAGACAAGAAGACAGCTAACTGAACAGACGGAAGAGGTATACCTAGCTATGTTATCACAAATAAAGCCAAAGAAGTTTGAAGAAGCCAGCAAGGACAAATATTTGGTGGATGCTATGAATGAAGAACTGGACCAAATTGAGAAGAACAATACATGGGAATTAGTTCCAAGACCCACTGAGAAAAATATCATAGGCTCAAAATGGGTATTCAAGAATAAGATGAATGAACAAGGGTAGGTAATCAGAAATAAAGCCAGACTTGTATGCAAGGAATATTCACAAATTGAAGGTCTTGATTATGATGAAAAATTTTCCCTTGTAGCCAGAATGGAAGCTATCATAATGTTTTTGGCCTTTGCATGCTACCATGACTTCAAAGTATATCAAATGGATGTGAAATATGCCTTCCCAAAAGGAGATCTAGAAGAAGAAGTCTACATGGAACAACCTAAATGATTCTCATTAACAGATAAAGAATACTATGTGTGCAGACTAAAGAAAGCCCTATATGGGCTGAAACAAGCTCCTCGTGCATGGTATTCAAGATTGGACAAGTACTTGCAAAAGCAAGGCTTTAAAAGAGGAGGAGAAGACAAAAATTTGTACACAAAGGCCAATCAAAATGAACTCCTGATTGTAGTAGTGTATGTAGATGACATCATGTTTGGAAGCAACAAAGATGAGTTAGCAAAAGGATTTGTTGAAGAGATGCAATCAAAGCTTGAGATTTCTATGATTCGAGAGCTCACCTTCTACTTAGGACTTAAAATTGAGCAAAAGAACGTAGGTACATTCATCTCACAAGAAAAATACTTAAGAGAAATGTTGAAAAGGTTCAAAATGGAAGACTGCAAACCTGTGTCAACTCCCATGATCACTGGATGCAAGATATGTGCTGATGACGGATCTGCAAATATAGATCAAAGACATTACCGATCCATGATAGGAAGTTTGCTATACCTGACAGCTTCTAGACCAGACATTATGTTGGCATTAGGACTTGTGGCTAGATATCAAGAAGCACCAAAACAAAATCACTTTCTAGCAGTCAAAATAATATTCAAATATCTACAAGGAACTGCTCAGTATCGGCTATGGTATCTAAAAGGCAAGAGCTTCACTTTGACAGCATATACAGATGCAGATTGGGCCAGCTGTGTGGATGACAGGAAAATCACAAGTGGAGGTGAATTCTATTTGGGAAAATGTATAGTGGCATGGCTACGCAAGAAACAAACATCTATCTCTCTATCTACAGCAGAAGCAGAGTACATAGCAATAGCAGCATGTTGCACACAAGTCATGTGGATGAAACAAACCCTCCAAGACATGAAGGTAAGAATTGATGAACCTATCTCTATCAAATGTGATAATACAAATGCAATAAGTATATCAAAAAAACTTGTACTTCATTCAAAAACTAAACACATCCCAATTAAGTACCATTTCCTCAGAGAACAAGTAGCACATAAGGTAGTGAAGTTGGAATATGTGCCAACAAAAGAACAAGTAGAAAATATATTCACAAAACCTCTTGCTAAAGAACCATTTGAATATCTAAGAGATAAACTAGGGGTAGTGTTTACAGATGCTACTCTCTGACATGAAGAGAAAGCATCCTTCCAGGGGGAGAACAGAAAAGAAAACATCATTCCAGGGGGAGATCAGTCAACAAAGAGAGTCACAAAAGAGCCAGAGCAAGCAAGCAGGGCATGAAACAGGTCCTCAAGATCAAAGTAAAATGGACAAGATTTAAAAACTTCACTAGGTAATGTGCAACCCTTTGCCATTGATTTCAAAGGGGGAGGAAAAGCAAGAAATAGAAGATAGGAAGAGGAAGACTTGGAGGAAGCATTGGATTGCCATCAATGCCAAAGGGGGAGACTGTTGGAAATGTTGTCATTGATGGCAAAGGAGATGGCAAAGGAGGAATACCTAGCAACAAGGAAAAGAGAGAAGAAAAATAGCAGAGTAGCAGGGTTTAGCAAAAAGAGAGGCAAAGAGAGAAGCATAGAAGCAAAGGAGATGGAAAAGGAGACAACATAGAAGCAAAGGAGACAGAGAGATAGAAAAATAAGACCGTTGGAAATAGCTCATCAAATATAGGGTAGTAGAATATATAGAGAATACAGTGACAGGGCAGCAGAATGTATAGAGAATACAGAGACAGAATGTACAGTGAATACAGAGAAAGGGTAATGCAGAAATAGAAAAGGAGTGAGAGCGGGAATTCATGAAGGCGGAAGTAATTTCGGTGATGCAGAAGTAGTATAAAAATTTACACATTTATGGAAAAGGCACGAAACATTTGACGGAACCATGAGGTATTTGGAACCACAGAGACTAGATAGTTTTATATGTTGTGGTTTTGAATTAAAAGAAATATTGATATCATAGATCAAATGACCATTTACATATAAGAAGCGGAAGTCAAAATATGAACCAGAACCCTGAATCAAGAACGGAACAACTACGACATTAAACATTGAATTGAGGTTAAATAAACAATTGAAGTGAAATTATAAAAACCGGAACCCTGAGCCACGAACGGAACCGTGAAGGAATAGTAAACTCGGAGATGAGAAACCAGCGGGTTCGAACATTTTAAAAGTGGTAAGCAGATTTCAAAATGAAAACGGGCTATACGTCAAAGTAGGACACGTGTATTTGGGCGGTATTTGAAAACCGCAAATTTCACATCAATTTGAAGAATTAAAGCTCGAACCAATAAAAAATGCGAAATTGCATGACATCCATTGGATCATCGGAGTTGATGCGATAAGCCTATAGCCGTCAGATGGAAAATGAGGGCTAAGGGTTGGGACCCACTTTTATCGCACGAGGTTGATAAGTTAACACTCGTGCACTCTAGTTATGCGACCACAGTTAGATTATCAAAGTGGAACGTGATGAGACTGCCGTTGTCGATTGAGGAGTGATGTGTTGGTTAAGGGTGAAGGCGCATACATAATTGGACCGAGAGCTATGTTTTTAATGTAAGTGGGTTTTATTATAATGTCACAACAGAGGCTGTAATATATGATATGCGATGTATAAAGGTATGGAACAATTCTGTGGGCCCGAGTGTAGTTACATGGTTTTTTGAGTTTAATATATGGTCTAAAGCTAAGGTACAACACACATTAATATATGTGGTGAGCATGGAGTTATACTTTGGGCTTAATGTAAAGTCGAGCCTTGATATAGATCGAATACATAGCAAAAGAAACCCATCTATATGTATGTTTGGAATGGTTATTTAATCAAGGCAAAGGGTGCACCTTCAGAATATAAGTATAGTTAAAGGCACGTGGATGAACCTTTATGTGGATGAATTATGGTTGTTGTGGTCGAGTATTGTTGTATTAAGAACTGGGTTCTTAACCAAGGTCAATCAGTTAACACAACAAATATATATATATATATATATATATATATATATATATATATATATATATATATATATATATATATATATATATGTGTGTTTCACATGCGTTGAACGAGGATGTGGGCCGGAATACATTAAGAGTTATATATAAAGTGAAATCCTTCGTGAATGAAATCTGGGGTTTTTATAGCCTTTATAAAGGAAATGCTAGACATGAGGATTGAAAGTTAAAATATTACAATGGTCCAAATTGTAATATTCAAATGATTATTCAACCTTTTATATGAATGGTATGATTGATATATAGCGGTGGACGTGACTTATTTAACTCAAATATTCTATGGTAAACCTATTAAAAGGGTTCATCTCTTTTTAAAATAAACTAAGGGGGAAGACTTGGAATATGTGGGACCGTTTATTCATCGCACCAATTTGTTGGAGGATGTGATTGCAATATTGCAATCGCGATAAAGAAGCGAACCCGATACATCATAAACTATGATTCTCATGTGTTTGAGTTCTGGCTTAAAGGGCGTCGAAGTGATTCATCACATCAGAGAATAAAATAAAGTTTGGCTGGTGGGCCCGAAAGGGCATTTTATATGTTAAAAGTGCTTTTATTATTACTTCGAGAGTTGATTTAAGTTATATAAAAAGGCCGTTAAATATATACAGGAGTTACGCAATAGCAGTGAACAGCAGAGAATACAGAGAAGAAAAAGACAGAGACAGCTGCAGAGAAGACAACACGCAGCGATCCAAAAGGCCAAATGGGTTGAGTTGGAATTCACATTGTAACTAAGTGTAAATGTTTTCATTGGCTTTTATATTGTTTTTGATGCATTGGCAAGTCTCAGGAGGAAAACAAAATCCCATTGTAATATTTTAATTTGTACATACTGGTATATTTTTTATGAGTTTTACAAAGGAATGAAAAAGGCAGAAGCCGAATAGTCATGGCTGTTCACTCCAAAGTCTTTGTAGAATCCAAACAGTCAAGAGGGGAACTATATAAATGATATCTCATAGATATGCAGAGAGAAGTCAGAGAATGGTCTATTGAAGAAGAGAAAATAATAAGAAGGTGGAGATGCTAAGAAAATTCAGAGATGATATAAGACAGATATAAAGATTGGAGGACAAAAGAAAATAAGGTACAGAACAGAGCTGATATCCAAGGTAAATTAGCAAGGTTTTTCTTTTGATAGAGTGAGGAAGTTGGAGCTTCCCTGTCAAGTTGTAGCTTGATAGATTTCCGTTGTAGCTGACAGAGGTTGGAGCCTCCTGTAGGTTGCTGCCTGCAGAAAATTGATGGGAGTTGGAGCTTACTTGCAAGTTGTAGCTTGTAGAATTGAGGTAGGAGCCTCCTGTAGGTTGGTGCCTATAGAAAATCAGTGGTGAGAGGGAGTTGGAGCTTGCCTTTGCATCACAACAATAATAAGATGTGGTTTTCTGCCTTTATGGGTTTCCACTTATATCTGGTGTCTCTATGCATGATGTCTATGTGTTGATGTGGTTTATCTAATCTGCTTAATACTTGTTGTTCACATATTAAAACTGCAGTTACATTAACAAATCTGCTTAATACTTATTGCTCACAAATTAAGATTGCTCACATATTAAGTTGATCTTGAAATGAAAGTGTAAATTAATTTAAGGAAAGATTTAAAATTCCATGAAAGTGTTAAACTGATTCACCCCCCCCCCCTGTCAGTTTAACTAAGGGTTCAACACTTTTTAGATTGAATTTGAAATAATTGTAAATGCACTACATATAGTATATCCACTTCATGGACCTCTACAGCATGAAATCATTCATTTCTTTATTCCTGACCTTTTTGGATGGGAGATAAGTGGTAGGGAGTTAAAAAGTGATTTGTGAAATATATAGTACACATAATGTGCAAGACTAAGTTGCACAAAACATTTCAATGTCTACAAGCTTCTGAAATGGGAATGCTTGAAAACATGACCTCCCAAATGCATATGTGGGAGAAACATGTTATATAAAAAATACATAATACATATATATTTCAAGTAACATATTATATTTTAATAAAATATGAAAGAAAATAACAATGATATTCATAAATGACATTTTAGGAGTCCCATGTCTATATTAATTCTCCTAGAATGATTACATTATGAAAAATCCCATGGCTTGGTAGTACTGACTAATTCCAATCCCAAACCCTCATAATGTTACATGAGAAACTCCAGTGGAAAGGCTACAATCATGCCAACCCTAAAAAAATGACATTTTCCTTTATCTTACATTTTCTATCCTTTTACTTCAAGAAAAATTTAATATTACCATTAATTACCAAGGTGATGAACTCTACAAAGCTTAATCCCTTATTGTTGTTTTGTCATAGACAGGGTGATATTTTCCTATAAGTCCCATTCCCATCTTGCACACTGCGGTGGGCTCAGGAATTGTTATCACTCAGGTTTTCCTTGAAGTAGTGGGAAAGGAAAGTAAACCCGAGGTAACCACAAACCAACCTTCAGATACAGAATCTAGCCAATCTGTATCCAGAGAGGGCTCTCTCTTTAAAATTTAGCTTTGTTCTTAGAAAGTTTTAGGCTAGTTATAAGTCCAAGAATTTTGTTTGAATTTGAATGGTGGAATCCGCCAACTAAGGACAAGGTTGAATATTTTCAGGCCATTGGGCTATGGAGTCGAAAGGATGGCTTTACTGGATTAATATTCTACACACAAGATGGCTTTGCAGGGCAAGATAGCCAAACAGAGAACAATTTTAGATCTTAAAATGAATGGAATGGATTTTGAAGGGATGAAAGGAAATTAAGAATCTTTCAACATGTTCAAAAGAAAGAAAGTGAATGATTACAAATAAAGAGCAGTTAAGAATTCTTTACTATAGTAATCAAAAATGTTTAAACCAGCGAAACAAGAGCAATTAAGAATTCGTTGCTTATAACCGGTTTAGAAGAAAACATTTAGAATAATCACAATTGAAATCAAAGTACACTTAAGTAAATTATGATTTATTCTTTTATGTCAATTATTCAGAAATGGAACACAGTGATATTATAAACAGATATAAAACTTAAAATATAGGATAGAAAAGACTTATTGAACTGTAGTCTGACACATGAATCCTGCAAAAAGTCTTGAGCTTCAAATCATCATCCAGCAAGCCACAAAGAAGTTTCTCCAAAAAGTTTTTATTCCAAAAGATAAATTTTACAGAAAAGTAGTAGAATCCACCAAAAATACTTCCAAGAGTGAATTATTTATACAAATTCTAAACTAAAATATCTTGAAAAAATATCAAGATTAGTTCACAAATCTCTCAAACTATTTTACATAAATATAACTTAAGTAAAGGAAACTCAAACTAATACATATATTTGGAACTATTTTGTATGGATAGGTGATGAAAAAGAGGAGAATTCGAATTTGATCCAACTCTTAGTTGATGATGAGGCATCCAAGTCACTAACTGCTTCCTTTTTTTTGTGAATTCTGCTCCAACAATTCTGCAAACTTGGGGTCCAATGATATATTTTTATTTCTCAATCCGTAATATATATGTAAAAAGTGAAAGAGGTTATTGTATATAAATATGTTGGTAAGATAAACATCCTTCAGTTTCCTAAAATTCCTCTCCAGCTGTGCACAATAGGCTTTGAAACAATATCTGTAAAACAGAGTTTTACAGAGTCTGAAAATTAGCCTGTAAATATGTGCATGTATCTCTCAGTCTGAAATCACTGTGCAAAACGTAAGATAGGTTTTTGTAGACGGGTCTCGTAGGAACAAAAACCTCCTTCAGTTTTGTATTATGTCTTTTTTATTTACCACAATATTCTCTGCAAAATGATGACTTAACTAGTATTTTCTGCAAAAAGTGCCTTCCAACATTGTTTAATATTTCCAAAACCATAATAGCTGTTAGAAAAGTGAGAGAGGTTTTTGTAGATGGTCCTCTTGAGAACATAAAAATCCTTCAGTTTCACAAAATTTAGCTTGGATTGATCACAATAGTTTCTGCAAAACAATGACTAAAACATGCAATTTCTGCAAAAATATTACTTCTTGTTGTGTTTTTCATCTTTTCACTTTTTTGTTCTTTTGACTATTTTACTTTCACTTTAGACAAACTTCAATGTTGGTGAAAGTATTTTCATTTCCTCTTTTTACCATTTTACTGCCTCTGTAATTACTTTTACTGTTTACCTTTGACTACTCTGTAACTTCATTTTAACTTTCATTCTGACTTTTACCTAATACACTTTAACCACTGATACTCTTTAGCTGTTATGCTTTCTAACCTCTGTTTGAATAGATTTGATAACACTCTTGGAGTAAACAAGTCTTATGACTAGTATTAAGATTGTTTATCCAAGGATGTGGTCTTCTGATTACCTGTAAAACAAAACAAATTGTTAAGAAAGCATTGGTTTGCAGGGGAGGTCGAAAAGGTTTCATTTGATTTTGAGAGGTCTGTGGAGTGAATCTAGAATGATTTTTGGGAGGTAAACCATGCTCGAATTGGTTAATAGAGGTTTCAGGTGGCGCAGCTGGGTTACAAAGGGTTTTACTGCACAATCAAGTGAGAACAACACTAGGGTGTTTGAACGGTGATTAAACAGGTGTTGGTTAAATAGCAGATGAATTCTTGAACACTGGATTGCGATTTTCTTCAACAAAGTAACGGTCAGTAGTCCACAATGGTTGATTTTTGAATTTTGCATGGGAGACTGTCTTGTGCATGGAACAATGAAAAAGACGCATACGCAATGTGTTTTATTTACAAAGTCGAAAGGGTGGCGGGTTTTAATTAACGACGTCAGCATGTACGATGGACGCGTCACCGAGGATAGGTGGTAAGCGGTTTTTTCTACACCACTTTTGAGGGAAAGCGGTTTTGGGAGGAGAGGTAGCGAATCCACAAAACAAACGACGCGTGGCCAAGGTACTATTTGAAAACTGCTACGATTTCGCGCGTTAACACTCAGACCGGGGATGGCCAGCGGAATTGACGAGAGCCATCGATCTTGGAGCGGGTGATCTGATGGTTGACGGAACAGGGAGATGGCGGGGAGTTAATGGTGTGGGTCTGACGCGTTTAATGGTTAATTAATCATTTCGGGAGTGATTTGATTGGCTGGATTAAGATTATTAATTAATCCTGACGACTAATTAATCTCTTCGTTGGTTTATAAAGGGTCGGGGTTACGAATGGTTTAAAGTCTTCAAGTTTTATTTATTTTTTCATTTAAAACATAAAAATATATGTTTAAACCCTTTTTCAAATATTTTTTATCATATGGTAATAAACCAAGATGATTCTCTTACCATAGGGGACAGGGATAATTATATAGATATATTTTTAGCCAAAGCGCATTGTAATGTGGGATTTTTATTTAATCATGTGGGTTAAATACTTTGGCTAAAATCTTATAGTAAGAGGGTTTTGGGGATATTATTATAAAATGGAGTTATATATAATAGGATAAGGTATTTTCAATAGGGATCTAATAAATAAATTAGAGTTAATATGACAAAGGACAATGTAAACTCAAAATACTTAAATATAACCAAGAAAGTGAGAATTCAAAAGTAAATATCATTATTATACTTTCATCATTTAGACTTAGAATAAAAAGCAATTTTGAGGGTTTAGAGGTGAATGAATGTGATAATAGATGATTTCAAGTACTTAGGTTTTTCAATTATTGGGCTGAGGGTCCGGTCCCTCCAAAAGTCAAGGAAATGCCTTGAGCCCCTTTAATCTCCAAATACCTTAGTGCTTAGGGGAATTAGTAAAATGTTTAGGAAAATGAGAGGGGAAGTTAATAATTTGACTTTGCTCTGTTGTGAACTTCTTCCAATGTAGTATCTGCCTTTGCACTTTGTGATAAAATTAAAATTGAACACATTTAGAACCATCATTCATCCTATGCAATCTTGCAACAACATCTACCTACCCTACTTACTTTACCCTACCATTTTGTCTTCTTTATTAGGGTGCGCTTAGACTGGCAAACCCTTATCAATATTATTTTTCTTTTACATGGCAAACCTATCTATGTCTACACTTATTACATTCAAGGGCTCATATTAAACTGTTGAGCACATTTTATTAACTCTACCTATCTACTTATCTGCCAAGATTAAACTGTTTGGTCAGATATTTATTCTCTATTTTGCAACATGAAATTGAAAAATGAATGAGTCAAATTTAAACAGTTTGATTCTTCATAAATTGTGGCAAAGGTTTTGACAAGCTGCACACAATCTTGTTTATTACAAAAAATGAAATAGTAGTGGCATTTAGATTGCACACTTTCCTGGTCTATTTTTGTTTGGGGTTCATTTCTTTCACTTTTTTGACCATTCTATTCTTTTCACCCTTTCATTTTTCTTTTAGGGTATACCCTCTTTACATTTTTTAAATTTTTTGATTTTTTTAAGAATATGGAACACCTTTGCACAAGAAGAAGTTTTGAACATATTGTATAGTTCAACAAGTCAATCATGAAAAATGACACCTATTGGTATAGGAGTCTAACATTGGCTCCACTTGGGGATGGCTTTTCTTGGTGAAAAGTCAAGAACAACAGGTCAGATGCCTCAAAATGTCTTAATCTGAACTATAGAATCTTCTTTTATTTTGGATCTTTATTTTATGTATGATAGTAAAATCTCTGGAGCTTAGGGCCTTCTCTTCGGGCTTCAACTCCAGCAAGTCACCATCCAATCCAAACTGTGTTTCCCAGTTGGAAATCTTATGTCTTGGTCCAATATCAAACATGCATTTGCTGTGGCTGAAAATCTTGAATTGAATATAGTCCTTTTCTGCAACCTGAAATTCGATCTGAAACTTAAAACAACACATAAAAATTTTCAAACCAACTTAATGAAAAACTAGCTGAAAATTGACAACTATAAAAAAAAATGCTCAAAATTATGAGCTTATTGACACTCATCTATCTACTCAATCTACTAAAAATCTTATTGAATCAGGTAATACAAAAATGCCAATGAAGCCAACCAAGTAGCTGTAAAAATAAATGGATAACTTGATTGCTTGTGATCAAAATTGGAAGTATGTTATGATCATGTGCCTTTATAATAAATGATATGATGTGTAAAATCCACTTTTGATGTATTTGATCCTTATAGAGAAAACATGTTTGCATACTTGGGCTCAAAAGATTCTCCATGTAATCTGATATAGGATCAATAAAAGCATGATGTATGTTATTTACTTCTAGGCCTTCAATGATTAATTGTTGAATTGAATTATGAATATTAGACCATAAACTTATTTCTTCAGTCTTGTCTTTGAAAGAATAATCATCTTCAATATGTAAGTCAAAAGATAGCACAATTTCCTCTTGCTTTGGAGGAGGAATATTTTCAAAGAATTCTTTAGGATTTCGGAAATGGTATGACTGAATTTGAGAATGCAAAAGTTTGATTTTATTTTCATAATTTTCAGAAATTATATCAAGAAGCCATTTTTTAACTTGAGGAGAACATTTTCTTGATTTAAAAATAATAAAGAAAGCTCTTAGAAAATCCTCATCAAGCTGAAGTTCTAATATCTCATCCCTCAAAATGGCTAGTGATTGTTATGGGAAATTATCTTGAATTGGGAGAATATAATTATCATCATACTGATCATATTTAGGAAAATCTTTAGAAGAAGGAATGTCATCAATTATAAACATTGGATCAGCAGATTTCTCTTTCAACAATCCTAATATATCTTGATCATATTGGTTGCATTCTATTTGAAAATCATTGTTTTTCTCAATAGGAGTGCTATGGAGCAATGGGCTTTTTTGGGAAGGTAGAATAACATGAGCATCAAATTGTTATTCTGTGTCTTCATGGATAGAAACTTTTGTACATTCATCAACATTAGAAGAAGTAGAAACAATTTCTTCATTATGTAAATATTTTGAGGATGGTTGCATGTTTAGAAGCAAATTGATTTCTTCTTCGGTGAGGGGGGGTGGGAATCTCTGAATTCTTAGATTGAAATGACAATTGTTTTTTCTCTTATCTAAAATTTGATCATGAGGTTGAATATTTTCTTTAACTTCATTCAAAACATTAAATGAAACATCATTTGTTAATACAGAGGGGCTTTGTGGATCTTGATTTATCTCCTAACTTATTTCATCTTTGTTTAACTCCTCTTGATTATTATGATATTTAACTTGAGAATGAAAGTTTTGGACTTCTTCTAATAAATCTTCAGGAGACCAATTTGCAAAATTTTCATCAATATTTTTAAGGTAATGTATAAGATCTTCAGCTTGATCACAACAATTTTCAGCTAATGATAAAGATGGAAAATCTTCTTTGTAATGCTCATAAAATACCTTATGAAAATATTTTAGAGAAAACAAACTTGCAGGTTTAAGAGCTTCGTACCATTCCCTTGCTTTTCCTTCTAAGGTTCCCATGAATATCTTCATGAGGCAATCCTCATGCCAATCACCCTTCAATATTGATGAGTGTATATGAAATTTAATGAGATGTAGTAAAGGATCATCAATATTCTCATCTTGAAACATGGGCAGATTTTCACCCCAATTTACCTTCGGTAGTTTGTGTGGAAATCCAGGTATGTGATCTCTGCTCATAGGAGCATATCTTCATTTTATTCTTGGATCATCTTGAAAATCAGCCATAATGAAAGGCCACGATATCTGTAAAACCAAGTTAGATCCTTATATAAAATACAATACATATTGAAAACCATTCTTAACGTGAAAGAACATAATGTCTTGGATTAAGATCCAAGTTGAAAGCCTGATCTTTCCATATTTTTCTTCCAGGTTCATTCCTCCAGTGGAGTCTTGATTGTGAAATGGATTTGGAGTCGCCAGGTGGATGATTTTAACCTTTGTGTGTCTGATCACTGTCCACCATCATAGATCAGATCTGAACCTGTAAAGTATTTCTGAAGAAAAAAGTTAGTCTTCCCCAGTCAGTTTTCTAGATAAAAAAAATTTGGTTTTTAAATGGAATGAAAAATACAACTTCGACAATTTTCTTCAAGAAGTTTTAGATTTTTAATTAAAATTTTCTCAAAGATTTATTGAACTAGAGAGTCTGATTGAATGTTTGAAACTAAAGTTCAGTTATTAAGCTAAACCAGAGATAGACTGAAGCAGAATTTATTTACTATGCAATTGCATAGCAAAAGAATTTCAAAGGCTACCTGGCTGATCTTCAGACTCTGTCTATAGCTTATAAGCAAACAATAGTAATAATAAAAATGATTCAGCTCCCCAGTATGGTCGCCACTATGTTATCACTCAGGTTTTCCTTGAAGTTGTGGAAAAGGAAAGTAAACCCGAGGTAACCACAAACCAACCTTCAGATACAGAATCTAGCCAATCTGTATCCAGAGAGGGCTCTCTCTTTAAAATTTAGCTTTTGTTCTTTGAAAATATTAGGCTAGTTATAAGTCCAAGAGTTTTGTTTGAATTTGAATGGTGGAATCCGCCAACTAAGGGTACGATTGAGTATTTCAGGCCATTGGGCTATCGAGTCAAAAGGATGGCTTTACTGGATTACTATTCTACAAACAAGATGGCTTTGCAGGGCAAGATAGCCAAAAAGAGAACAATTTTTAGAAATTAAAGTGAATGGAATGGATTTTGAAGGGATGAAAGGCAATTAAGAATCTTTCAACATGTTCAAAGAAAGAAAGTGAATGATTACAAATAAAGAGCAGTTAAGAATTCTTTACTATAGTAATCAAAAATGTTTAAACCAGCGAAACAAGAGCAATTAAGAATTCGTTGCTTATAACCAGTTTAGAAGAAAACATTTAGAATAATCACAATTGAAATCAGAGTACACTTAAGTAAATTCTGAGTTATTCTTTTATGTCAATTATTCAGAAATGGAACACAGTGATATTATAAACAGATATAAAACTTAAAACATAGGATAGAAAAGACTTATTGAACTGTAGTCTGACACATGAATCCTGCAAAAAATCTTGAGCTTCAAATCATCATCCAGCAAGCCACAAAAAAGTTTCTCCAAATCACTTTTATTCCAAAAGATCAATGTTACAGAAAAGTAGTAGAATCCACCCAAAATACTTCCAAGAGTGAATTATTTATACAAATTCTAAACTAAAATATCTTGAAAAAATATCAAGATTAGTTCACAAATCTCTCCAACTATTTTACATAAATAGAAATTAAGTAAAGGACACTCAAACTAATACATCTATTTGGAACTATTTTGTATGGATAGGTGATGAAAAATAGGAGAATTCGAATTTTATCCAACTCTTAGTTGATGATGAGGCATCCAAGTCACTAACTGCTTCCTTTTTTTCTGAATTCTGCTCCAACAATTCTTCAGTTTTGTATGATGTATTTTTGATTTACGACAATATTCTCTGCAAAATGATGACTTAACTGGTATTTTCTGTAGAAAGTGCTTTCCAACATTATTTAATATTTCCAAAACCATAATAGCTACTAGAAAAGTGAGAGAGGTGTTTGTAGATGGTCCTCTTAAGAACATAAACCTCCTTCAGTTTTACAAAATTCAGCTTCGATTGATCACAATAGGTTCTGTAAAACAATGACTAAAACATGCAATTTCTGCAAAAATATTACTTCTTGTTGTGTTTTTCATCTTTTCACTTTTTTGTTCTTTTGACTATTTTACTTTCACTTTAGACAAAATTTGATGTTGGTGAAAGTATTTTCATTTCCTCTTTTTACCATTTTGCTGCCTCTGTAATTACTTTTACTCTTTACCTTTGACTGCTTTGTAACTTCATTTTAACTTTCATTCTGACTTCTACTTGATACACTTTAACCACTGATACTCTTTAGCAGTTATGCTTTCTAATCTCTGTTTGAATAGATTTGATAAAAATATTGGAGTAAATAAGTCTTATGACTAGTATTAAGACTGTTTATCCAAGGATGTGGTCTTCTGATTACCTGTAAAACAAAACAAATTGTTAAGAAAGCATTGGTTTGCAGGGGAGGTCGAAAAGGTTTCATTCGATTTTGAGAGGTCTGTGGAGTGAATCTAGAATGATTTTTGGGAGGTAAACCATGCTCGAATTGATTAATAGAGGTTTTAGGTGGCGTAGCTGGGTTACAAAGGGTTTTACTGCACAATCGAGTGAGAGCAACACTAGGGTGTTTGAACAGTGATTAAACAGGTGTTGGTTATAGCAGATGAATTCTTGAACACTGGATTGCGATTTTCTTCAGCAAAGTAATGATCAGCAGTCCACAATGGTTGATTTTTGAATTTTTCATGGGAGACTATCTTGCGCACGAAACAATGAAAAAGACGCATACGCAATGTGTTTTATTTACAAATTCGAAAGGGTGGCGGGTTTTAATTAACGACGTCAGCATGTACGATGGACGCCTCACCGAGGATAAGTGGTAAGCGGTTTTTTCCACACCACTTTTGAGGGAAGGCGATTTTGGGAGGAGAGGTAGCGAATCCACAAAAAAAACGACATGTGGCCAGGGTACTATTTGAAAACCACTGCGATTTCGCGCGTTAACACTCGGACCGGGGATGGCCAGCGGAATTGACAAGAGCCATCGATCTTGGAGCAAGTGATCTGACGGTTGACAGAACAGGGAGATGGCGGGGAGTTAATGGTGTGGGTCTGATGCGTTTAATGGTTAATTAATCATTTCAGGAGTGATTTGATTGGCTGGATTAAGATTATTAATTAATCATGACGACTAACTAATCTCTTCGTTGGTTTATAAAGGGTCAGGGTTACGGATGGTTTAAAGTCTTTGGGTTTTATTTATTTTTTCGTTTAAAACATAAAAATATATGTTTAAACCCTTTTTTGAATATTTTTTATTATATGGTAATAAACCAAGATGATTCTCTTACCATAGGGGACAGGGATAATTATATAGATATATTTTTAGCCAAAGGGCATTGTAATGTGGGATTTTTATTTAATCACGTGGGTTAAATACTTTGGCTAAAAACTTATAGTAAGAGGGTTTTGGGGATATTATTATAAAAGGGAGTTATATATAATAGGATAAGGTATTTTCAATAGGGATTTAATAAATAAATTAGAGTTAATATGACAAAGGACAATGTAAACTTAAAATACTTAAATATAACCAAGAAAGTGAGAATTCAAAAGTAAATATCATTATTATACTTTCATCACTTAGACTTAGAATAAAAAGCAATTTTGAGGGTTTTCATGAAAAATTGAAGGATTTTCCTAAGTAAAATGAGATTTTACTTAGGACAAGATTTTGAGAGGTGAATGAATGTGATAATAGATGATTTCAAGTACTTAGGTTTTTCAATTATTGGGCCGAGGGTCCGGTCCCTCCAAAAGTCAAGGAAATGCCTTGAGCCCCTTTAATCTCCAAATACCTTAGTGCTTAGGGGAATTAGTAAAATGTTTAGGAAAGTGAGAGGGGAATCTAATAATTTGACTTTTCTCTATTGTAAACTTCTTCCAATGTAGTATCCGCCTTTGCACTTTGTGATAAAAGTAAAATTGAACACATTTACAACCATCATTCATCATATGCAATCTTGCAACAACATCTACCTACCCTACTTACTTTACGCTACCATTTTGTCTTCCTTATTAGGGTGCACTTAGACTGGCAAACCCTTATCAATCTTATTTTTCTTTTACATGGCAAACATATCTAAGTCTACACTTATTACATCCAAGGGCTCATATTAAACTGTTGAGCACCTTTTATTAACTCTACCTATCTACTTAGCTACCAATATTAAACTGTTTGGTCAGATAATTATTCTCTATTCTGCAACATGAAATTGAAAAATGAATGAGTCAAATTTAAACAGTTTGATTCTTCATAAATTGTGGCAAAAGTTTTGACAAGATGCACACAATTTTGTTTATTACAAAAAATGAAATAGTAGTGGCATTTAGACTTGCACACTTTCCTGGTCTATTTTTGTTTGGGGTTCATTTCTTTCAATTTTTTGACCATTTTATTCTTTTCACCCTTTGATTTTTCTTTTAGGGTATACCCTCTTTACATTTTTTAAATTTTTTGATTTTTTGATTTTTTTTAAGAATATGGAACACCTTTGCACAAGAAGAAGGTTTGAACATATTATAGAGTTCAACAAGTCAATCATGAAAAATGACACCTATTGGTATAGGAGTCTAACAGGAACTAAGAAAAAAGTTTTGAAATGCCTTAGTAACATCATTGGTCAAACTGTATGTTTGGTCATACTGCATGGCATTTCCATATTAGGAAATGCTTGAAATATGGGTATTATGCCTGTATGTTCCATGCTACTGTATAGTGACACAGAACTATGGAATGCTGAGATGTTTTCACTATTAGGCTAAGAGCTAAGCTTCTAAGCTTGAAAAAGGACTACTATCCTTCTCATGTTGAGCCTCTGTTATTGCTATACTAAATTAGGAATTACAAATTGTGAATGCTCTTTTAGGTATGAGATTAGAATTCATTGAAGCCCAAGAAAGATGGCTTTCCAACAACCTCATGTAGGTGTACTTTTACGTTTTATGCATAAAAAATGGAGAAAAAAATATTTAAAAGATGTTCATACTAGCCATAAGTGCACCAACATATGATGTTGATGAATGCATAGTAACAACAATACCATGTTGGCAATAAAAAGGACAAGGAAAGCAATCCGAAGTACTCTTAAAGCAACAACACAAATACAAAATTTGCATTGTTAATTTGCGACAAAATATTGTCAATCCTCACGTTTAGAATCATTTATTAGAGAGCTATGATCATATCTTATTTTAATTGGAATGGTATACTGGGTTCTATGTATAAAGGGACTACCCTGATTTATTTTTGAAATTAAATATGGTCCTAGATATATCAAAGTTAAGTTATTTCTGAAGAAGGACATATACAGCTATGTATTTTATTTGGATAGGGAAAATATTTTTTTAGGGAGGAGGGATGGGTTGTTTATGGACAAAGCTTTGACTCTGATCAATTATCTATTACAGGCTGAGATTTGGAGTGAGGAATTTGCTAGGTGTTTATTTGTGGGTATCACTAGACATCAAGCGTCCAGTTATACATTCCATCTCTCCCTTACTGCTCATCCTACATTCCATTCCCCCCTTCACACTGGCTACTTGGAAGAACACCTTGAATAAGTCTTCCATTTTCTAAAGCATCATGCTTCCAATGAGTTGCCTAATTCTAGTGAATTTGTTCTTAATTTTCCTACTCCTAGACATCTTAGGTTTCTTCATCAGTTATGGGTAGGGAGAATGTAGATTATAATAACTAAAACAAATCATGCAATACAATATGCACTCCCAGTTGTTTGTAGAATCTTCACTCTTAGTTGTTAAAATTTATGTGTTGTCTTGCACAAAGTAAAGGAATGGGTGCAAGGAAATATTTAGTGTAAATATAGTTTATACAAGTAATGGTTGGTTCTTGAAAATTATGAGCACACTTCCACATACTTTCAATTAATAGGGTGAAAAACAATCTCCTCTCCTAGAGAAGATTACCTTTAATGTTGACACCAATAAAAAAAATATTACATGATGGCTTAGAAGTTATTGCAATAAGAAACACTGGTTCATTCTTAGGTACAGGTCAATGAAGTAGTATACATCACAGCAAATGCTTACACATCAAAATAGATAGTGGATATGGTAATTAGCTAGAACTAATATTTGTCTATTTTACTGGATTAGCATCACTCATGTAGCCATTTTCTTCCCTTGTTCTTATTTAGATCTATCATGCACAATTGTCTTTATTAATGAGTGTGTAAATATTCCAGATATGGCTTACAAATTATTGACATAAGAAAAACTGGTTCATTCATGGCTACAAGTCAATGAATTAGTCTACATCACAACAAAGGCATACACATCAAAACATATAGTGGATCTAGTGATTAGATAGAATTGATATTTGTCTCTTTTATTGTATTGACATCACTCTTGTATCCATTTTCTTGCATTGTCCTTCTTTGGATCTATCATGCACAATTGTATTTCTTCTTGAGTGCGTACATAGTCTAGAGTCTAGGCCATATGTTTTTTGTTATGATTTCATCAGGATATTTATTACATATTCCTAATATCTAGTGTAGCTATAGTTGGGAAAATGCTCTACTACTATCTTAGTCTTATCACTGTGAGCCACATATTTGATCTTTATAGAAGTGGCATTTTATTTTTCTACTTATGCAATTTATCTCTTCTACAGGGTTACTTGTCTCAAGGTAGAATTTTTGGGGGAGACATCTACTGCTTCAACCATTTCTTATTCAGATAATGACTTTGTGTATGTAGTGTTGAGCTATGGATATTAATAGGTAATTTGTGCCATATATTCTAAGATTGATTTTGATGTAGATGAAATCCATTTACTGATTGCCACATTTTCCAAAATTTTACTGAAGCTAAATAAACATCAAAACATTTAAGATTCATAATGTTGTATGGGTTGCCCAAATAGTGATACGGGATGACAAAAAGGAAATTTCCCACACACTGTTATATAATTTTGTCTTTTTTATTTATAAAATAATAATATACATGGACTATTGAACACCTATTAGGTTTAAATTCATAAATGTCATATGATTTTTTCTTTAGAAAATGTCTGTTGTAAATAAAAAAACTTTATTGTTTATGTTGGTACACCTGCTTGAACAGATGATATGCAACACATAAAATTAGAAACATTCTTATCAAAACTCCTCGAGCACTAAATTTTTCTTAAAGTGCAGTGTGCCCAAGGAAAAAGGGTATGCACTTCCTTAAGAAGGTAGACTGAGTAGATTAGGATTTAGATCCAAGTCTAGTTCTAACTTATTAAGCTTCACTAGTCTTGTTGAAGCAATGGTAAATTCTTTAGATACCTGCATCAAATATGAACTTTGTATTAATTTCACCATGACTATGATAATCTTGTGAAACCCACAATAAATGTTTGAGACATCTGCAACACTAACTTTTGTAATCATTGTAGTCCTTTCTTCTTTTGTAATCATTGCAGCCCCACTGAATTAAGGAGCACTTTAACAAGAGTTGAATGTAGTCATTTATGGAAGTGGAACTTAATCACCATTAACTTCTCATTTACTTTGGCAGGTTGCCCCAATTGGGGTAAGGAGTGCCTCAATAAGAATTGAACTTATATATTTCTACAAGTGGAATTGATTCACCGTTGATTGCAAATGGAACTGACATGCTTTTTCGTGGTCAAGGTGACTTACAATTATGAGGGCTTCGACGACTATTTCTCTCTAGCTTGTATTGTAAAATGTTCTCTCATGTAGTTCTCACAAAGCACATTCTGATATGTTTAATGTGTTATCATTATCCCTGTGTATCAGTCTCGACATAGTTTTCAAATCCCTTAATAATTTCATGTTATTGAGGTATTATCTCATTTGAATTCTCTCCATGTAGATGCCTTTATTTCCCAATAATAGATAAATTTTCCAAAGAATTGTTTCAATTTTGATATCTTTTACTACCTAGGCTTTCCACTTGGTTTCCATTCATTGAGGGGTTGTGACAGTAACTTCTCTATTTTTTATTTACTGATTGTAGGTTATTGAATGCTTGTTTCATTTTAACTTGTTTGGAAGAAAATGTCTATCCTTTTTCATTGCTCTATAGAAGGTATTTCTGAAATCCTTGCATTGGGGACTTTTTGTTTAGTGCTTCCTTCAAATTCATTAAAAAAAATAACACTAAGAAACTCCACCACACTCATAATTGTAATCTAGAAATGGAGGGAACATAAGGAATGAATTATGTCTCATTGTCTTGTATCTCCTTAAGAAAAAGGCATGGTAGTGATGCAAATGTAATGACATCTTGGGAAGAAAATGTCTTGTGATACTTTAGTTTTCAGACTCTGATTTTATTACATCCATATGTATGATTATGATCCCCAAGCACACTCATACTTTCACCCAGTGAAATCAAACATCACGGATGGAAGTAATATTGTTGACACCTTCTAACATTTAATGGGTTTCACAGATGAAAATACTATTTTTAGCACCTTTCGATAGTCAATTAAAAATGGAGGTGAGAAACCAAATTAAAACTTAATATTCCTAACAAATAATATGGTAAACCTTAAAAGCAGTGGAAATATCAGTCAAGGTGTCCTTCCCTGGCTTGTAATTCTGGTTTATTGTATGGAAATTATGATATGGAGGTCATCTTAGGATCTGTCGTTATCAAAAGTAATTCAATACATAATGCTTTTCTAAATGAGGTTTCTACTATGAAGAACTAAACTTGTTGGGATAAGAAAATTAAATTTTCCTGTTCCATCATCTTATTTTCTTCTTTTTTTCTTTTCCAGTGAAATTGTATAGTAAATTTGTATCACTATCTTCCATTGGAAAGTGCTTAGATCATTGAGAGATTATGTTTTGATTAATTATTACTTCTAAATTGAGAATTTTCCATGTTACATTTTTTCTATACTGTTGAATCTATGAGAGTGCAGAGCATGGAAATGTTGGAACCACTATGCAACCTTCCTTTCTTGACTTTTGTTTGCCTCATATAACTCTAGCTCTTGCATATCGCCACATTGGGGGTGTTCGTTTCCCATTTCAAATGACAGATCGAAGCGACACAACACCTTATGATGTCACATAATTATTTAAAGGGTGCTAGCTCAATGGAAGAGCATCTTCTTTATGAGAAAAAGGTTGGTGGTTCGATTTCATCATGCCCTGATATTCATATGGAATGACGACAATAATGTTTTGGTGACAGACTCCTTTTACAATCACTAATGAGCTTATGGTGACAGTTTTCGACCATCACTAAAATTTGAAGTGGTGACAGTCAATGGATGCCACCATATATATGCATCAATAGTGACGACCATCAAATGTCCATCACCATAAATTGTAATTGTTCATATGAAATGGTGATGGTCAACAAACATCGCCATATATATATTTATCAATAGTGACGACCAATAAAGGCCCATCACAATAAATCTTTTTTATTCACATGAAATGGTGATCGTCACTATTAGTCATTCTAATAGTTATTCGTGATAGAACTTGAATGTCACCACAACACATACTTTTTGTGATGCCACCTTTAGTGATGTTCAATTTTTTGGTGATGGATGCTAAGGTCCGCCACTATTGCTCATATGAGATGGTGATGGTCACTATCTGTCATTATAAATCATTCTTGGTGACAAACCTTGAATTTCACCACAACACCTATTCTTTTGGTGACACCACCTTTGCTGATGTTCAGCTTTTGGTGACAGAGGCTCTTTTGACCATCACCAATGCGCTTATGGTGACATTTTTTGACCCTGACCAATGTCATTTTTTCTTGTAATGTCTTCTGAACTCTAGATACTTTCACACAGTTTCACCTCTTCTTCTTCCTCATTATAGAATGAAAGATAATCATTCCAATCTCCTTCAGGTTCACCAAGAATTTCTCCTTGACTGTAATCTCCTTTTGGATCTCTGTTATGGTCATCTATTATCATAGTTTCCTTCTCTTCAAGCTTTCTGTTCACATATTCCTCACTCAAACCATTAAACTTAGAATTCAATTCTCTTACCTGATGATTTATATCTCCATGTCTTAACTCATATTTTCCATTCCAATATTCATTGTTACCAGCTTCAATATTTTGCTGCATACTTCCATGAGATCTCTTTGTCTCCTTTAGTTTCTGATATCTTGCTATCTTAGTATTAATCTGAAAATATTTCATATTTTGCTCGTTCTTCTTAACAAAATCTAAATTTTTTTCATCATCCTGTGATATACCCACAATCATACATAAATCATTACTTTTAAAAATACAAGAGCCTCATTTGATGCATCAAACACTAATCCTTCAAAATATACTTTCTAGGTTTTATTAGATCCCTTTTGTTGTGAATCAACTCCTTTGAGTCTCTAATTCTCCAAAAGGTCAATATGTCTCTTCTCAAGTTCTCTGAACTCACTTATCAGTATGACATTCCATATTTTTTCCAATAGTTTCCATCTAACCTGTTTCCTCATTTTCCATCCATGTCTTTGATATCCATTCTATTTCTCTTGTAGCCATCCCTGTAGTATTTCCAATTGTACTCTCATCACTACAAGATTCCTCTCTCACTCCTCATTACTCATTTTACCTTTATGGTAGTCTCTAGAACCCCTTTTATGATCCTCGATGGCCATCTACTTCATATGCTCATCCATGGTCTATTGGTGATCTGTAACATAAACTTCTCTTGTAGCAATCTCCTCTTTCTACTCAATACCTTATCAAGCTTCCTCTCTGAGCTTGATCTCTCACAAGGTATTACCTCTCTTGGTTCACTCTCTTGAATCTTTTAGAGCTTCATTTCTCCCCTGCCTTATGCACTTAGTCACCTCTCTCATTTCTTCCAACCTCTAGTTGGATAGGTTCATTGCCATAATCATCAAAACTCTTCTTGTTCTTGGCTACAATGATCAAAATCTTCATAGCATTTATTTTAATCAATAATTCATCATTAATTAACTGAAAACATGAAGAAAATACCTCACTGTCCAATTTTGTGAAAACATGTTGCTGTTGCAATTTATATTTTCTGTTTGTTGACTTTACCTTTACTATCCCTTCATAAACAATTTTATCAATCTTTCCTTCAATCTGATCTACTTTCTCCCCAAAGTAGATTTTCTTCTATTTCCTTACTCAATCAGATTCAGATCTGATTCTTCTCTTCGCTTCTAATGTGCCACTCTGATTTCTGAAAACTCTTATTGTTTTGTTCTCTTCAAGAAAATGATGTTATCGCGGTTTCATCAAAATGTTTTCTCTATTCAAAAATATCTTATGCTAATTATGAAATAAAATAATTCCATAAGTTCTGAATGATCTTCAATAGAAAAACACACTCTAATTTCTCTTCGGTAGAGAATACCTACTGTAACTTTCTTCGAAAAGAGCTTTTACTTTCACTGGTACCAAATTATGCAACCCCAAGGTTGTAATTAACCAAAGATTCAAGGTTAACAGAATTAACCCCACACTTACCCACCTTAACTTTTGAGGTTCATCTTTTTTTATAAATTTCCAGTAGAAGCTTTAACCCTAAGTGGCTCTTGGGTTTTAAATCAATATATTAAACCTTACCTTTATGCATTTCTGACCCTTCACCTTACCTTATCACATCCACGGCTTCAAATTTAATACAAACTTGCGGACTTGTGGTTCTGGGTACGACAACCCAATGACCAATCATATCACATCGCAATCGCTTGCCTGCAAGTTTACCACTTTAACAATAACGATAAACTGTAAACTATGAAAAGTACACTATTGCGCAGTGCTGAAATGTGGCTCCTCTGCATCGCATTGGATCCTTCCATCCTTACCACATCGCATAGCAAACAACTTACCTTGCAGTGTCTTAATTCTTTCCACTAAATTCTCCGACGTGTGAAATCATGATCCACCGTCTATCGTTGATCTGCTACAAGATCCAATGATCGCCACATTCTCCCTCCTCCTCATTGCATCTTATATTGTTTGACCTACAAATTCATCCCATTCGTTCATATGTCACCTTTAGATCTACGATCTAATCACAACCGTCACTACAAGAAAAAAGCACATTGGTGAGGGTCATGCTTTTGATAGACCTTTAAGGTCTGTCACCAATGTCACATATGGTGACGGTCATTAAAAAACCGTCACTGTAAGTGTATATAGTGATGGTCCTTTATGGTCCATTACCAAAGACATTTTCAATGACACTTTTGGTGAGGGTCGTTAAAGGCCCATCACTAATTCTCTCTTTGGTGACACTTCTAGTGACGAACTTTTAATGACCCTCACCAATGCTCTTTTTGTTACTTTTGGTGACGGTCAAAAAATTTCCGTCATCATTGATCACCAAAAACCGTCACTGTAAGTGTATATAGTGATGGTACTTTATGGTCCGTCACCAAATACATTTCACTTTTGGTGAGGGTCATTAAAGGCCCATCACAAATTCTCTCTTTGGTGACACTTCTAGTGACGAACTTTTAATGACCCTCACCAATGCTCTTTTTGTTACTTTAGGTGACGATCAAAAAATGTCCGTCATCATTGATCATTCCAATGAGTTTTTGATGACGCTATGTGCCTGTTAATATATTTTTGTCAAAAGATAACATTTTTTTTTTTTTTAACAGAAGCGGATAGAGTGGTATATTATTATCTGGCCTAAATGCCTCAATTTTGCTTACATAATGCTAGGCCTAGCCCAGATTTCTCCCTGGCCAGGACCAAAAAAGCTTTCTCCGTACTATGCTAGAGGTTTTTACACACTGTTCTTTGGTCCAACGAGTCTAATTTCCCCAATTTGAAAATGCAGACAAACTGCTCCAGGATTTGACAGTAAAACATAGATAACAGCCAGTTAAGGGATAGGATCCCAACCTTCTTCTCCTTCTCTGAGGAGGACTCCGAGGGGGAGAAGAACAACTTTATTGGCTTCAATGTCCACTTCCTTGTTGTTATCCCTTTTGACATGATAGAACTTCAAGGTCCGGAAGGTTTTCATCAGGATTCGAATTCTGTTTAACACTCTGGACAATCTTAAGTCTGAAGGGGAATTATTGTCTACCATGGAGGATATGATAGATTGAGAGTCTCCTATCACAATTGCGTCATTGATACCAAGAAAATTTAATTACTTGAGACCCTAGAGAAGGGCTAGAGATTCAGCTTGAATACTAGTGTTAAATCCCACTCCCCAGGCATAGCTTAGCTCAGTTCTTCCAATAACATTTTTAATCACTCCTCCTACTTCTGACCTGCCCAGATTTCCTTTAGCAGCCTCGTCAAAGAAAAGGGTGCAATGCACCTACTTTGTGCAGAAAGCCAAAAAATCTGAAGCATTATAACGAATTTTCCAGTCTTCTAGAGTAGCTGGGGGCCTGGAAATATCAGTGAATTGAAGATCGAAAATAGCGCTCCAAGCAGCATCTTGATCGCTCAGAGCTACTCCATCTAGCTGGTTTCCAACACATTTTTTTAACAGGCATTTTATTTTTCAAAAGATAACGATTTAATACCATTATTGTGGAGAATTTTTTATAATATGTCCAAGGCCATAGTGGTTAGGGTTAGTCAATTTTTTAAGAAGTAATAAGCGTGTATCATTTCCCTCAAGTAATGACTAGTCGAACAGAGATTTCCTATGAGTCAACACATGATTCATATCTATTAAGTTTATTATCTATAAAGTTCCATTTAGATAAAGTTCCACTATTGTGTGTAGGAAATATATTATTTAATACATAATCGAGCTCTGACAATTATATTAATGAGAAAGACCTAACAATCCTCAACAATCTGGGCACACCTTAAATTAATGCTTTGGCACACACTAACATTTATTAGCACCCCACATTTCTTGGAACATCTTTGTACCTATAACATCTTGTGACGACACTGACGCCCAAGCACATGGTGGCATGTGCTAGCACAACATGGAACCCTCCTAGCATGTGTTGGCATGCTGCATATAGTCCCTAGCATGCCCTCAAACACCTTGGTTTAATGCATTAACATAAATTAAAACTTGGCACACAATGCCACTTGGCATGTATTGGGACCTATTATTAGTGTGCCTAACATGCCGCTTTTCAAAAAGATAAAATCCTGACTTATTAACCCTCTTATTAGTTCTACCTTTTGTTTCCTTGTGATGGCAGTGTGGGTGCAGGCGTTAAGGAGAGCCTTTCAAACTTGCTTACAATTGTTTCTAACTTCAGAGGAGTTTGATCTTATTCCTTATGATTGGTTTCATTCATCAAATTTATGAAATTTAATAAATGAAATGGACATTAAAAGATCCTCTTTAAATAATACCAATCCTTTGTAAACAATATTACAAATCTTTCGGAATCATTCAACTCACTTCAAGCTAATGTTAAGACCCTTCGGAAGTAAATATTTTTACTTTTCAAACAGTGCTTTAAGCCTTCTGGAACATAACATTAGAATGCATTTTAAATCAACCCTTTAGACCATCTCGGCATATATTTATGAACTCTTAGCTCTTAGTAAAATTCTACTAAACTAACATTAAGACCTTCGGAAATATTAAAATTTAGAACCCTTTGGAATCAAACTTTAAACACCTTCGCAATGGTTCCGGACTTCAAACATCTTAATAAAAGTCTATTGGAATAAAAATTGGTTCCATACCTTTGTGTTATCCCCCATGTAACTCTCAATGTGAATACTGTAGGATCTCCAGCGGCTAAGATCGAACGGCAATCGCATTCAAACAACTCGAGAACTTTATCAACCAAAAGTTATGCGAAATGGGTGGTATTTCACCTGTGACATGTCATGTTATGATTGGATCTCATTCCAAATGAATAAAACTGCCCACCATCCAAAAGTAGTGTGACAATAGTGTAAGTGGTTTCTCCAAAACCACTTAACCTCAAAGCTTTGGTTTAAATCGCACTTAAATAGGATTTTTCGCCTTTTCTTCGTTCAACTTCAATTCCACATAAAAATCTTCTTTCATTATATAACTCAATAAACAGAGACCTATGATCACTGCCGATATTCAAGTAAAACCCTGAATCTCTTCAAATTCTCGATTCCGATCACAAACAAAGAAAAGCATAACTTATTCGAATTCTCCCAGTATTTTATACAGAGGTTAATACACTCAATTTATACACATAGACCATGATCAATTTAAATGGATTTTAGAAAGGGGATGAACCTCCGGGAAATTTCCAAGTAACCCAAATAAATAAACTCTGTAATTTTATTCAAAATAGAGATCAAATTCTCACAATCAATTCTTCCACGGCCAGCTCCGAATTCCTTTGTTCCAGAGGTTACATTTTATAGTTTTGTTACAATGCAACCGACCTCCTTCTAAGGATCGAATTATTCTAGTTTAAAAAAAACTCCTAATTACAACATATCTTCCTGGATTTCATCAACTAAACCTAAATAAGCTCAAACAAATCAAAATTTTTCAACCTCCCCTAAATACTAGTTCAAGCCTATCTATTACATAATAGATTTTAAAAAATTGTTGAGAGATCCAACCCTTGTAGAAAAACTGACTTTCACCCATCAGTAAATGAATTTTTTGAACCTATCTAGCCACAACATGTGAACAATATTTCACATTGCTGGCTAAAATCCAATGCCCCTGCATCACCTTGACACATATTGACATACCTTGGCACCCTGCACCACATCCTTAGCACCTAGCATGTATTGGCATATATTGGCACATGATATAATTAGCACACCTTGGAACCCCCAAGCACACTTTGGGAATTATTAACAGGCC
Source organism: Pinus albicaulis (assembly GCA_034641835.2). Classification (NCBI taxonomy): domain Eukaryota; kingdom Viridiplantae; phylum Streptophyta; class Pinopsida; order Pinales; family Pinaceae; genus Pinus; species Pinus albicaulis. The sequence goes on along the minus strand of CM076578.1, from coordinate 1,463,117,101 downwards.
TTGATATTCCCTAGCATGCCTTACCAATGCTTAGCATACCTTGTCACTCCCTCCTTGGCATGAAAACTAACACTGACCATTGACATTAGTATCTGGTAGCACATGTTCTTTGTATTTATTAACTTCCATGAATTTTTACCCAGTGCTCCCTGAATGTTTTTTTCCTAGTACTCCTTAACACTCATCAACATGCATTATCACTCTCTATCACGTGTTAGCACTTGGAAAGCCTTAGGCCTTGCATGCCCCTCTTGGAAAAGGTAAATTGATGACTTATTGACCCTATTATGTGTTCATTTCCTTGTAGTTTAACTTTTTTCTCCCTTTTGTTGTCTTGACAGTCCCTGACACGCATTGAAACACCCTTGCTCATCTTGGCATGCCTTATCACTTGGCACATCTTAGCATGTTTGACATGTATTTCCACTATCTGGCACATCAAGGGGGTGAAGAGAGATGTAGTCCTAAAGTAGGTCGAGTACGAGGGCCGAGTAAGAGTTGCTAAAGGGAGGTCATGATCATCCTCCAAGAGAAAGATCATCATGTAAGGGTTCAGAAGAATGTTGCATACCTTAATGGTCAGTTTGCGCTAGGAAGTAGGATGGCATATTGTTGGTTCTCTTATGGCAGATCAAGCTTAAGAGGTTTCTCGTGAGAATCTGGGCATGTGATTTCAATGGTATCTTTGTGTGAAGGCCGCATCAAATTTTGAAATGTTGAAATTTGCAACAAGAAACAGTGAGATTGGAAACCAGAAAGGACAAAAAAAAATGCACCCACACTGGTGAGGAATTTTGATGCACCAAGAGTGAGGAATGTGGGGCGTCTAATTTATTTTTCCCTTAAATAAATTGGACAATAAATTGTAATTTCATCTCATAACAACTTGTGTCAGTTAATTAAGTCATGATGACCGACTTGGCTCAAGAAATTCAAGTTCTTGAGGGTCTAAGATGATGCATCTCGAGGGATTCTAATATTTTTGAGGTCCAGTTGAAGTTGATGCATTAGTGGGGTGCAAGTGTAATTAACTCGATTAAATGAGTTAAAATCAGTTTAACTAGTTCTAACTGAGTGATGAGCTAGTGAGAGGTCCAGTGAATTAAATTAGATTTAATTCACAATGAGTGATCAATCAGATAACTGATAATTCGCTATTAATAGTTGCATGCATGTTAGTTTCGAGGAATACCCAGTTGAGACAAAGGTTAAAGGGAACATAACTATTAGTTGTATTCAGAGAAATTTTCTGTGCAATTATAAATTCATTGGGATGCCATGATGGATTACACAATCAAGGAAGACAGATTTTCCTAATTAATAAGGAGTTAATTCCCTAGGAATTGCATGAGCAAGGCAAGCTGAAGTAAGGATGAGAATTGGCTAAGTACTAGATCGAGTTTGCCGAGATCAACAGGAGACAATTGACAGAGTGCTCGAGAATCTCATGAGAGATTAAGCATTGTATTATTTCATGATTCCTTGACTTAATACACAATAAAGATAGAGGGGTTTTGATTAGTTGCTTTCCCCAAATATATCATGTTGTTCTGCGATTGGTAATTTATTTCTCTTACTTATATGTGATTGTGCAATCATGTTTTGTTTCCGTAAATTGTAGGAAGGATTCATTATCTTGTTTTAGAAGATTACAAGATCAAATTGAATCTCATTGGTTAGATTTTATACATGGTATCAAAGTAGGAATTTTTTGGGCGGCGATTTTGTAGAGAATATCTGAAGATTTTGGTGTAAAATTTTTGAAAACAAATAGAGTATTTGGATTCCTTGCAAAAATCTACCCAAATGGAAAAAAAAATCGGTCAAATTGGAGCTCGAATGAGGGAGATATCATCGATTTAAAATCAACTCTTTTTTAGAAACTTTTTGTAACTTTAGGATTATTACACTGTGTGCGAGTCAAAAACCTATATGCACTTGAGGTACCAGATGCATGTAAAGCTTTGAGGAGAAAGGCAGAAGTTAGAGACTTGGTGGTTTAGAGGGAGCATAAATTACCTCTCAACATGCATCCTCATGAGAAGCAGTCTCAGAAGGTTGTGGAGTAGCTGCCACAATTCGAGAAGCAGAGAGGAGACTAAGTGGAAGCTTCCACTCAAGCAGAGACCTCCATGAGGGGGGAATTTCGAGCCAGATGGGAAGAGGGAACAACCACACCTCGAGGTGTAAGGTGGGGTTATGTGTAGACATAATCCCAAGATAAGAAATTTGGGCAAGGTCCATTGAGATGGCGTGTCTCATGGATCGAACTTGGCTACGAGGAGCCCACAGTACATCAGTAGTAGGAAGGATCAGTTGGATTGATGTAGTCATATGTCAGCAAGACAGAAATCAGAGTGACAGATGTCAAATACTGGAGCACAAATAGAGTTAGCAACAGTTCAAAGGGCATAGATGCAGATGTCAGTAGTAGTGCAGAGAATCTAGTACTAGACATGTGCAGTAGCTAGCAACAGTCAGAAGACTCTGATGACAGATGCATTATACTGATTCAGTTGTTCAAAGGCTATTCAGTTTCAGGATTTTCAGGTGCAAACAACACTAGAGAAGTGTAGCATGCAGAACATTCCAAAGGTACTCGATGGGGATAGATTGAATTCCTTTCTTTTTGAGAGGGAGTGTTGAAATTTGCAACAAGAAACAGTGAAATTGGTGACTAGAAAGGACCAAAAAAAAAACACGCACACTGGTGAGGAATTTCAATGTACCAGGAGTGAGGAATGTGAGGCGTCTAATTTATTTTTCCCTTAAATAAATTGGACAATAAATTTTAATTTTGTCTCATAACAACTTGTGTCAATTAACTAAGTCATGATGATTGAGTTAGCTCAAGAAATTCAATTTAAGGTGATCGCGGTGGATATTAGTGGCCACCTGCCTATTCCAATTGGGCCCTCGCCATTGTCTCTTTCATTTTTTTAGTTTCCTTAATTATAGCACAATTTACTATTTTTGTCAGTTTTTCGGGTCCTGAACTTTCGAAGTCATTTTGAGGCCCCAAACAATGTTTTTTGGGCATGAAAGGTTTGGAAATTTCATATAAATCATATTAGCAATTGTATTCCTTGGAGAGATCTTTATAACGGGGTACCATGTGCGTCAAACGAAGATCATATGACCAAGTTACGACCCCGGGAAGTTGGCTGCCTAACTAACCCCAACGGGGCCCATAAAATCTTGGTGTTACATCTCCTCAGGATAGGGTTTTGGTTTTTTAGGGTTTTATCTTATTTTAAATAATAAAAAGACCCTTGATCCTTATTGTAACACAATTCAGAGGAACATAACTATCAGTTGTATTTATAGAAAATTTCCCATGTGTAATTATAAAGTCATTGGAATGCCATGATGGATTGCACAATCAAGGAAGGTTGATTTTCCTAATTAATATGGAGATAATTCCATAGGAATTGATTAGGAAGGCATGCTGAAGGAAGGCTGAGAATTGGCTAAGTACTAGACCGATTTTTCCTAGATAAGCAGGAGACAATCGGCAGAGTGCTGGAGAATCTCAAGAGAGATTAAGCATTGTGTTGTTTCATGATTCCTTGACTTAATACAAAATATAGATAGAGGGTTTTGAGCAGTTGCTTCCCCAGATACATCTTGTGTTGTGTGATTGATAACTTGTTTCTCTTACTTATATGTGATTGTGCGATTGTGTTTTATTTCCACAAATTGTAGGAAGGAAGCGGTATCTTATTTTAGTACATGATTACAAGATTAGATTGAATCTCGCTAGTTAGATTTTCTACATGAAATAGAAGAGAGGGTTGATACCATCTTGCCTTGTGGTGGTTAGTAGGCCGCAAGGTCTGTGATAAAGACCAACATAAATGGAGGAGGGCTTGCACTGTAATTTAGAGCCATAATAGAAGTCGACGCAAGCGTAATATTCACTGAGTTAACCCTAGTTTGAGCGTCTACATTGAGATCTGAAGTTCATGTCAAGATTCAGTCAAAGAAATGCCCAGAATCTATGGATCCATATGAGCTAGGTCGAGTCTCTTATGGAGGCAAGAGTCGTGTTTTTTCTATGTGTGGATAGGGTTTTTTCTGCAACAATTAGAAGTACATAAATATAATGCCCTAGTTAGGAAAATTTCCTAGCATGTTTAGTTCATTAGGTATGACCTTAAGACTGTGACAAATTTGCGTAGAAGAAGATGGGCTATGACCCTTAGAGTGAGTTTTATTTCTGTAATAAAGATCGCAGATCTGGAAGATGGTTTGCAGATTCAGTATGTGTGGAGACAACAGATCCAAAGGAGGGTGGAACCTAAGCAGAAGATTGAGCATGCAGAAGAAATGTGTCATATGAAGAATGGATTGACATGCAAAGGAGTTGATTTTGGTGGAATTTCCAAAGAGTTTTAGACAAAGATCTGAAGAAACCTATAAAAAATTAGTAAATGGACTGTTAGTGGCTGATTTGTGACCCTAGTTTAGTCATCTACAGATTGTTAGAAGTATTATAAGATGAGTAGTTCATATTTGTTCATAGATTGGACAACAAATATAAAATTTTCGATACACAAGAACAATGATCTTGAGAGGTCTCAAACCATTGTTAGGTGGTAGATTTGAAGAGCCCTATATGAAGACAATATTGTGGGCCCTAGATCAGTAAAAAGAATTGACTGTGGTTGGGCAGATTTATGGTAGGCCAAGTACAGTTGGAGGGTTGTTAGGTTACTATCCAAGAAGAGCCCTGATTCTTGTTCTGGTGAAGGACAACAAAATTGGTAGAATGGAAGGTGTATAGGGCCTAAAGATGTGCAGACTTTGAAGGACTAAAGTAACAGTCAAGTGGGCCAACCAACTAGCCCTAGTTCACTATATTGTAGAGGATTGATTCGGTGAGAAGAAGGGCAGCCTCCATAGCCCTGGACTTCTCATCTTGGAGCTGTAGTATGGCAAAAGTGGGCATACCAAAGAGTTTTTCACAAATGGAATTTTGAACAACTTGTTACCACTCAAACTAGTAGTGGATCTAAAAAGGGTTCCTAAGAGGGCAACTGCTAGGACAAGGGAAATGATGGAGGCTTAGCCCATTGTCACCGCAGGTAAGCTCCTTCCTCTTCACGAAATTTCACTGATGGGTGCAGTCCTGGTAGTTTAGGAAGTAACTTTTAGAGTATAGGTCAATGAATAGGTGGGAAGTGACCCTCGAAACCCTTTCCCTAAGATAAAATAAAGAGTGGGACTTGCTTTCCTTTTAAGCAAGGGAATTATCTTCTAGGGAGAGAGGAGGGGGATTGAAGGGTTGAGGGAGCAGAATAAGACTTATGAAGGAAGTTCTCAATCCATAAAATCCTTTGGGAACTTGGATTCCCAAATGGTCCTTGATAAAAGGCCTTTGACACCAAATGGGACCACACGGGACCAAGTGTACCCAGCTCAGGTTCGGGGATGGAACTTAGCAACCAATGATGTTCCTATCCTGTACAAGGTCATGGGAAAGTATCATACAAGTGTTTTTACTTCGATAGGTCAAATTGATCCTACTAGGTTCTATCCTTGGGAACACCTAGCCAAAACTTTATCCTAGAGCTAGGGCTTGAGGTATCCAGAGATTCCATCGTCAGAATTGGCCCAAGTTCCGATGAGAGTGAGGGAACCCAACAACGCAACTGCCTCTAGGAGATAAAAGTTTTCCTCTAGCTAGATTCCTAGTAAATTGTTGCCCTAGGTGACCTAATGGGGCTAGAAAACATTAGGATGTTTTTGCAATAAACAAGGGTATTTCTAGGACACAGTCAAGTGGAGCAAAGGTATAAGAGCCAAATTTCTCATGAATTTGGGACACTCGAGCTTAAGATTTTTTGGAGTAGTCATGAGGTGCAGTATGGTTATTAAGACTTCATTAGATGGCCATTCTCTGGACTTAAATTGTGTGACAACACTGTGGCTGAGTTTGAAACTTGAGATTGAACATACATTTGGTTTGATTACAATAGACAATTTCATCAATAAATGTAAAGTAATGGCTAAAAAATACTATAAATTAATAAATAAAGAAGACATGGCAACAAGCAACAATACTTACAAAATTGTTACATTGAGACGCAAAGAATAAGCAACTATTGTGCACAAACAGAGACCAATGAAACTATCATCTTAACCCATAACCCCTTAAACACTAATTCCCAACCCCTAACCCATTTAACCACCTAAACCTATAAATCCCTAACCCATTTAACCCCTAAACCATAAACCTATAAACCCTTAACCCCTAATCCCTAAACCCTTAACCGCTAACCCATTTAACCCCCTAAACCCCTAGTAAACCCCTAACCCATTTAAACCCCTAAACCCTAAACCTATAACCCCTTAAACCCTAACCCATTAAACTCTAATTCCCAACCCCTAACCCATTTAACCCCCCAAACCATAAACCTCTAAATGCATAATATTCCCTTAACCCCTAACCCATTTAACAACTAACTCATTATCCCCCTAACCCATAAATGCTCCTAAATCCCCTAACCCCTAAGCCCTCAATCCCTAACTCCTTAACCCCTAAGCCCCCAATCCCTAACCCCTTAACCACTATCTCATTATTCCCCTAACCTATAAACCCTAAACCTATAACCCCTAAGCCCCTATTCCCCTAAGCCCTAAGCCCAAAGCCCCTAATCCTTAATCCCTTAACCACTAACTAATTATGCCCCTAACCCTTATGATAATCCTTAAAACCCATTGGGATTAGCCATTCCAAAACAGAGCAACGGGTCTAGTTGGGACCTACGATTGGGTTAATTCTCCCTTGTTGGCAAGGTGGAATACCATGAGAAAAACCATGGGTTGCAAAAACCTCTCCTAAATTTACTATTTTATCTCAATTTTATTCTAATAATTTATTTATTTATTTATTTAAAAACTCTTCTGGATAAATCACATAAAATTTTTAAGGTACACGCCTTTCGAACCACTCATTGTGTGGTTTGCCATCAATGTTTTTAAAATAAATTTATTAGAATGAAATTGAATTGATTTTTGAAGCTTCCTTTTAAATCAATTATTGACATTACAAAGAATCACAGAGTGCACTCAACATCCACAAGAAAAACAATGGGTATGATATTAAAATGATATTTGAAGGCATAATATTAAAAATGATGTTTGGAAAAATGGAGGGCGGGAGTATTCATTTTTCTTTTAAATTTTAGACCTCTAGTTAAAATAACATTTCTCCCGCCCAAAACATGTGTTTTTATTATCTCCCACTGGCTTAGTAAAAAATTCCCTTTTCTTTGGATTGAACCTTATACTTAATGTGGAGCTACTTCAACCATATTTTCTAGCTCTCATAGGCACCTCTGTTCCTACTTTGGCGCACATGTCTCACTAGGAGCCATATTCAACAAAACTTTCCCCACTTGACAAAGGAACTTAACAGAAAATGGACCACTTATTCATAAGGGGGGACAATTGATTCAATAGAATTCTAGTGACCACCCACTTGTTACATTGATTCAACCTTATTCCACGTCTTGGTAGTTATATTATAATGTTTTAGGTCTCAAACTTCTGGTGCCTTTTTTGGGCATTTCCCTTGCATTTTTGGCATTTGTCATAGGCTAAAGACACATAGTATGGATTGTATTGGTCCAAAAAATTTCCTAAATGGAGTTTGCATGCAAACATTGTAGCCCCACGAAGTTGATATATCAATTAGTCTCTTTGGGCCCACGTTATTTTTGGCACGCCATTTCCTAGGGCTAGGGTTTTGGATTTTAGAGTTTTTGGATCTTAGGACATCATACTTTATGTTCAAAGGTAGTTTTGACATCTTGTAATGTTTTCTTTTGATTAAGAGTAGTTGACACGTCTCTCTTCATAAAGAAGCTACCTCCATTCCGCTTAGTGTGTATCACTTTGCAATTTATAGTTATTTTCTATTTCATCCATTAATAGAATTTGGATTTTGTTCTACTACTCTACTCTTTGCAATATCTTTTCTATGTTTCCATTTATGTTTTTTAATAATAAAATCCCCTTCAAACCTCAAGTCTACTTATGGATTTTTTTTTAGTAGAAGCTTCTACCTTTGGATGACCATGGGTCCTAATATTTGAATATTGGAGCAAATTGTCAACTTTTTTATGGTTAAGAACATGTGCTTCCTCATAAGATGTCATAGGTTCAAATTTAAAGGGGTAGAGTATGTACACCTTTGTAGAGTTTAGCGGACTCAAGTCCTTTGTCCTACAAACAATAAGATCACAATAAAAGTTCTACAAACAATGAGATCAGAATAAGGTAAGATCACAATAAGAGTCCTACAAACAATTAAGGTCTCACTAATGTCTTAAAAATATATTATTACTACATATTACAAATATTAACTCTATTTACCCTAGATTAATCTCAATAGCTTTTTTTTTAATGAGAAAAAAAATATTTTTAAAAAATATAGAGTAATGCTCTAACATTTTTAAGTAATAAATTTTTAAAACTTGTATTTATTTTTAATATGACAAAACATATGTCAAAAAATTATCACATTTGATCTTTGGTGGGTGTGTGAAACATTTGAACTTTGGCGGCTTATCAATTGGAGGGAAAACTAAGGCACGAGCACAGGGTTCCGATTTGAGGGTTCAGCAGTTTTGGCCATTAAACATTTTTGCGAAAACAAAGCTTTCAGAGATTCTGTGCAGTGACGGTTTCCAGAGACCTTTAAACAGGAAGAAAGGAGGGATTTAGGCCGCCGTAAGTGTGAATTTAGGCATTCTACTGCGCTTCATCGTGTTCTAAACTATCTCCATTTATTGAAAGCATTTCTCGTTCATCTGAGATTTTGGGAATAGTGATTGTAATAATTTTGACCGGTGTTTTGTTTTGATATTCTGTTATTTTTTGGAACTTAGATTTCCATGTTAGATGTTGGAAGGTCCTTCAAACTGGGGCTGGCATGCCAAAAGAAGCAATGTCACATGACCAACCGGTGAGGTGCTTCAGATTGTGGTTGGAATTCTAGTACCTATTATTTTTTCTTCTGAATTTTATCCAGAAGTTGTAATATGCTTGCAGGATCCAGGGATGTATTACATATGGAAAGAACCATTACTGAAGTTTCAGAGTGCGCTTCTAAGTTTTTTTATTCTGTAATGCTTCGTATGCAGGTTCTCTGCTCGACATGGAAGGATGATGGCATTGCTATTTTCTCTGTTGGCTGTGATAAACAAGCTAAAATGTTGCCATTGCTGACTAGGGGCCAGCTAGTGACTGTGGCTATGCATGATGCACCTATTAAGGAAATTACATGGATTCCAGCAATGAACTTGCTCGCAACTGGAAGCTGCGACAAGACACTTAAGTATGTATGTGATGGTTTTTTTTTATTTCGTCTCTCTTTGCTTATTTACGTTATGAGGTTGCTTGTAAATGTTAGTGGAGTTGTGACCTTATGAATTTTAAACCCATTTGAGCACAGTGCCAAAAATTTAATATCTTTTAGGCTTTGAGAGAAATAGAAAATTCTCATCTGGCCAATTTTTTTATAAAATTATATGAGATAAAGGGAAAAAAAATTGTTAGATTAACCCAGGTCCTAGATTAACTACTCAACATTCTTCGCTTACTGCCATAGCCTCATACCTATGCAAACCTTGTTAGAAACAGAGACACCTTCCTTTTAATTTGGATCAATATTGTATTATGAAAATATTCATATAAATTGTGTTGTCCCTGGTGATAAATTTTAATGCCTGGATCTCCTGCTTGGAGATGTCTATCACTCCCTCCTTTTATTCTATGCACTGCTCCACAGGTACAGGACCAAAGGTTGACTGGAACATTGGCAACTTGAAGTTATTTAAGACTGCATCAACCTCTCCTCCAAAATTGAAGCAAATTTTGAAAGCTTCCTCAGCCTTTTCCTCTAAGGCTCTAGCCCTGTCGAGAAATTTACAAGCTTCAGAAAAATAGATTATTTTCTCTGAGTCACGGAGCTGAGGAATGTCTACCCCCTCATCAGGATACTGTATTTGCCATTGAATGATGTCATCTAGCATATTTAGAATATTCTCCAATTCTTCCTTGACAGGCACCATCCTCTTTATATAATCATCAAACTTAGGAGTTTTATCTTTGATGCCTGAATGCTCCTGTAGAATTATTTCTGAACCGTACTCAGTTCCTCTTGGATCTCAAGTGATTTCCCTTTGAACTCTTTAACTGAGTCTAGTTCATCTTGCTGCTGGAATTCTAGCTCTGTAATTCTTTGCCTAGCAACACTGAGTTCCAACTGAGCAACATAGACCTTTCTCTTCAGCATGGCAACATTATCACCTGTTGCTTGGGCCATGGTAATACTGGCACCTGCAGTCGTCTCTAGATCAGTTGTTGTTTCATGAATGATAACTTCCTCAGTGAAAATTGCTCTCCCAACCTTATCATTTTGGAAACTCTCCTGCTGACTTTGTTCTTCTTGTATTCATAATTGAATGTTTTCAATACTACTACTGGGTCAGCCATGGTCATGGGGAAAATTTGCTCCTTCTCCATTTCTTCAATATTACATGGTTCAACTGGAGACTGAGGAGTCGGGTTTATCTTCAGAGATGATGGAATGCCAAGGTGTTCAATCCTTTTATCTTTCCACATAGCTTATTCCTTCTTCTTCTAGAGTTCCTCATCTATTTTCCTCCGAAGCTCTTCATCTCTTTTCCTTTGCTTTTCCTGCTGCTTGATTCTTTGTTCATTTTCCAAAGCCAATTGTTTCACCAGGTCAACTTGTTCTGCTTTCCTTCTCGGTTCTTCTGCCTCCTTCGTTGCTTGCTCTTCTTCAATCCTCCTCTTGAGTCTTTTTTCTTCTTTCTCCAATGCTTCCTTCATCTCCTTCACCTGTTCTAACACCCTTTGGAGCTTTTCAACTTCTTCCTGGAGGTTGACAATAGGTGAAGCATGGGTCTATTCAGCCTTCTTCTGAGGTCCTTGATTTAGCTTTTATTTAACCTCAATGGATAAATAAGTCTCTTGAATATTTCCTCATTAGTATCCCTCTCATGAGTATAAGACCACATCTGGTTGACAGCAACACAGTGACTAATAACCAAATCTTCAGGATCATGTTTCCTAAATCTTATCTCTCCAAAATGATATGATTCAATTTCATTGGCCTCTTTCATGGCTTGGTTGGTGCGATCAAATACATAGTATCTGATCCTGATAGGAAACTTAGGCCATATTGACAACTTTTCCCTCTTAAGAGTACTTGTCACTCGATGAGCAAATGTTTGATATAATATTTCCAACAGAACCACTATGTATGGAGCATATAAAGGTAGTAGATGAGGAGCTCGCGATGAACCATCTCCATTACACCATTACACCATACACCATGGGGCTCACAAGAGGAGAGATGAAAAAAAAAAAATACACCATCAATCTACTCTCATAAGAGATGAAAATAATGCACCATCAATCTCCTCTTAGGAGAGATTAACATAGTACACCATCAATCTCCTCTGAAGAGATATGAAAATAGTACACCATCAATCTCCTCTTAGGGAGAGATGAAATTTGTACACAATTAATCTCTTCTTAGGGAGAGATGAAATTGGTACGCCATCAATATCCTCTCAAGGAGAGATGAAATTTGTACCTCATGATTGCAAGCCTCAGAACCAAATTCCCTGACCACATAGGTCTTATGGTAACCCGATGATGCTATCAAACCAATGCTCCTTCTCAAAGGGATCCTTAGCCATTCTAGGCTTCTTACATAATCTTCAACCTACTCAAAAGAGGAAAGGTAGCCATGGTGGATTTCAATACTTTTTTATTAGTAACATCTAGCTATTCATCTAGCTTTAGCCAAAGCTTTGAACAAAAGCGAACACCAACAACCTATCAATGTTATTTCTTTGCTCAACAACATATTCTTGCAACTTTTTCTTCATCAAGGAAGTAGCCATGGGCTCACAATCCATCATGCCACATTCTCAACAAGTATTTCATCAATATCATGTAACACTTTCAATCAACTCCCTCTTAGACTAAAGAGGTTCTCATCCTTTGTGAGAAATATATCATCAACACAGAGAGAATTTCACAAATTCATCTTCAGTAGATCAACTTCCTTCAGGACTTCACCCTCATCAAAACGAAAAGTAGTATGTGGTGAGCCCTTGGGGGGAGGTGGGCTGAGAATGGGGGGGTTGTCAGCACGGCGAGAGAAAGAAAGAAAAGCATGGTTAGCTAAGGGGATGGGGGAAACAAAAAAGTGATGAATGAAGGGGAGGAGGTTCTGGCTAGAGAGAACATAATCAACAACGTTTGCTCCTCTACCATCAGGCCTACATGTGAAATAGTTGGAGTTTGGAAAGCGCGGGAGGCCATTAAGAATCCACAGCTCCTAAAATTTGACCAAGTATAAAATATGTTGACCATAGGCGGTAAGGGGCCCCAACGCATCATCAGACATCTTGTGAAATCCCATTGAATCTTGATCGATCTCTTGGATGCAGTGCACGTCCTCAAACTGATTGTGAAGAGGGATCTGGAGGGCTCTAGTGCGGGAGTTGAAGTCACCTACAAGAATAACCTCCCCAAATTTTGAATACTGGGCTATGTCGACATACAAATCGAGAAAGGGGTCCCTGTTAGGTCCATTATGAATGACATATGATGAAGAAGCAGGAGGGAAGTAACAAACAAAAATGCAAATGTCCCTGGGGAGAGGAGAGACCCCTCGAACCCATAGTATTAAAAACCAGAACCGGTGACTGGAATGGTGGAACTAATGAACCAGTAATCGGACTAGAACCAATCTAACTGGTACTAGTCAGGTCTAAACGAACTAGTTTTTAAAAAATACATTAAATAATTATTTTTTAATAAAAACAACAATTTTTAAGATTTGCAACCATGATTCCAAGCCAATAGAGACAAAATATGCAAATGTTTCTCATTTATATACCATGTAAAGGTGAATATATCGAAATGGCATTATGGCACCGAGTGAAATACATATCATCGAAAAAATACATAAGAAATGAGGCTCCAAATGACCCATAAAGTCCAAAAACAATGCTACAAGCTATGAGCATTAAGGCCATTGGCCTACATAGTACAGTGAAAATCTACTACAAATCTACATATATGATATTACTAAATTCTAATTAATGATCAACATTATCACTTGAAGGTTGAAACTTCTAATCATGATCAAAGTTCAAACTCAGTTGGTTGAACTTGAGTCTCCCGACTCTCGATTGCCAAACTTTGCAACTGCTCTAGTCACAAACTTCTCTATTGGTTCAGTGAATTGAGTCTCAAAATTCTGAAGGTATTCTTCCATAATATGCCCTATTAATTCATTTGGTTCTCCACATGGCTTTACATGGCCTCCTATCCCAGCCAAGTGTTGCTTGAACCTGTAAATACCCCCTCCTGCAATAGATTTTTGGCAATATTTGCAAATCATTTTGCTATCAATCATATCACAATGAGTCCATGCAGTATCCTTGCCTTTTGGAGGCATGATGGCTACTACTTAGCTCAAGCAAAAAGCTTCAACCTCTATGTTGTTCCACTACTCCAACAAAAACTCAACACTCTCCAAGCTCTCAATCAAACACACAAAATCTCCAAATGAGATGGTGTGAGACAAATGAGAGGCTACCCCTGCTTATAAAGGATTAGAGAGGGTCTCCAAGATAGCTCCAACTCCAACTCCAAGCCTCCAATATCACTGATCCAACAAACACTCAACACTCTCCAAGCTCTCAATCAAACTCACATACTGCAAATGAGATGGTGTGAGACAAAGGAGAGGCTGTCGCTGCTTATAAAGGATTGGGGAGGGTGTTTTGGAGGGAAACAACCCTTCCCTTCCCTCTAAATCAGCCCTAAACATCCTTGTTGTCCGTCTGTGGGTCCCTACAGCAACTTAGGTGCTGACCGGTCGGTTAAGGACGGAACCGGCCGGTCAGCACCGGTTAACCGGATTTTCAGGCTATATGCAGTTGCTGACCGGGTTTTTCAACCAGTTTGGACTAGCCAATGGTTTGACTGGTTTCCGGTTTGAACTAACTGGTTCTTAACACTATGCTCAAACCTGAACCCACATTAACCTCGTAAACTCATCCGCAACCACCAAAGAAATCCTACTCCGAAAGGAATCTTTGATGAAGCATTCAACTCCCCTACAACCTTTGATATTTCCAGAACCCCTCGTCTCCTGCCCACAAGTTGAGAACTTATGGTAACCTGTAATATCTGGGAGAGGTAGAACATGGCTCTCATGCGTCTTAGTGATGAATAAGATATTTGATAGTCGAAGAGAATCATATAATAGACCTGGCGATGCCCAAAATGACCCATTCCCATTCCAACAATTGACGGAAATGGATGCCCCTTGTTGCCTCCCCCAATGAGCCAGTCATTTGGAGGACCCAGAACGGGGCTTCCATCCAGGTGGAAAAGTGTCTGGAATCACTGCTTTGAGATTCCTAATAACTGCCCATTTCCCTGCCTAACGTGCTGCTGTAACCAACTCCCTAGAGCGTTTGAGCTCAAAAACCTGTGTTTTAGTGAGATCTTCATCAAGGAAGATCTTACTAGGAAGTGAGAATAGCTTTCTCTTAGCTCTAAGAGCCTGAAGGTGATCAACCGTCGACCTGAATCAGAGAAAGAGAGTGGAATCATACCCAAGCCAAGCTCTATCAAGGGTCACGTCTTGAAGATCTAGTTTTTCATTGAGGAATAGGGTCCCAACCACCATGGGGTCTGAGGATGTGAGAGGCAAAGGAAGCCCTCTCACTTTGAGGTTCAATTCTCGCGCTTGTCTAGTGCATTCTTCCATGATTTTAGATCGTACCACCTCCTCAACTACGGCTAGAGGGGGAGTGAAGAGGGTATCCCTCCCTCTAGCAACCTGTGCCCATGAGCTCATGTGTGTTTCTGTTTCTTATTTAAAGGTTGCTTGCTGAGATTTGATCTCCTCCTATTTTTTTTTTCAGATCGAGAAGTTCAGCGTGTAGATTGTCATTAGAGGGGTGGTGGTGAACTGCTTGCTCCTTGTTGTCCCTCAATAGCTGCTTCAGTGAACCATTCTCGCCTTCCATTACAATTAATCTATTCCTGAGTTCATCGACCTGTCTTATAAGTGCCTGTTTTGAGGATTCAAGGGTTTCCAATCTCCTAAATAGTTCCTGAAAATCTCTGTTGTTGTGTCGAAATCCATAATCAGGTAAGGGTGACGGTTCTGACAAGCTTTGAAATAAGTCTTCGACACCTATGTCTATGTCGGTAGGAGGTCCTGACGGCGTCGTCACCTGCGGTTGATCTTGAGAAAGAAGCATGGAATCTTCTGAGATTCGCTGTTGTGAATTATTGTGGTAGCCCAATTGCAGGCACCCCAAATTTTTTCAACTTCTCTGTGCTAAACTTGGCCGCGAGTGGATCAAGATGTGGCCCACACAAGAAATCGCTGAATAGGAACGAAGGCCAAATCCGATATCTAGTACTACTTTTGTAGAGCAGAAAATGTGGCAAATAATATGATCTTATCGGGAGCTATAAGCATCCATATTCGCCGTAGTGCAAATATCAAAGTGACGTCCCGACTTTCATCTTCAACAACGTCTCCTGCTTTCCACTAGCTTCCACCTAGAAAAAATGGGCATCAATTCACCTTTCAAAATATCTACTTTAATGGCTTGTTCTCTCCATAATGTTGTGTGCAATGGGGCCTCAAACAAACAAAGGAACACTCAAACAACTTCAAGATTTGGGTTAATTTCTAAAAGTACTGATTGTTTCCACATGTTTATACAACAGGGAGAGTTGACAACACTCCATGTTGTACAAGTTCAGAAATCATGAACAAATCCAAAACAAGCACTGCCTTTCTTCACATGGGCAACTCATAAACCAAAATTCCTGCACCACACAAAGGCGTACAATTCTATGCTAGAAATCCTCACCCTGCTCATATGCCATAGGAGAAAGTGAACCACTCATCCTATGCATATCTCATCACTCATAGGGGAAGGTGAACTAGTCACCCTACACACATGTCAACCACCATGGGGTATCACAGGGGAAGGTGAATCAGTCACCCTATGGTCACTCATGGCTCAATACATACCCCAAGCCCCCAGGAGCTCCCAGAGCTCAATCTTCAATCAAGGATCACTTCATGTAGGCAATAGTGCCAGACTGCTTTTTGAAAACCAAGACTAGTTCTTGATGATTGCATTGATGACTGGTACATCAATAGGAGCCTCATTTCTCCACCCAGCAGCATATAGATGTATATACGAAGGCACACAACTTGCTAACAAGCTTCAACAAACATACTGACTTAAAACTCGACATTCGAGCAACAGATATCTTAGCAGCACTGAGCAATCCTTGGACTTCTGCATTTTAGGATTCCAAATCTCGGTAAAGAAAATACTTAACTGCTCTTACTCCCTCTTACTCAGGGAGACCATAATCCTAAGCTTGTCTTCCCATAGATGATTCTACAATATTTCATATGATTAGACTTTCCCCCAAAGTATCCATCTGGAAATTTGCTCAGCATGAGATCCATTTAAATTTGAAGATAATTTATTAATGCAATCAAGCCTGGTATGATTCTGGAAGTGCACTTCAAAAAATAGAAATGTCTTGTGCTATACTTGTGGGGAGGGATAAGACATACCTTTACTCAAAATGTAATCATTAGTATCTTATTTATTTTCTTTAAATCCCGAAGGTAGCTTTAAAAGAGCTTCATCATCAGTAACCAACAATTCATGAGAGGATCATATCATGGACCTATCCTTGTAGTAAATCAGAAAATCTTCCAATCTTACTCCAAAGTCTGGGCTTTTGCTTTTATTCCAATCTGGCTAATCTGTATTCTTTATGTTGTCTTTAACATAATGATCCAATTAATTATTTGGGCTATACTATAGCTATACCAACATCTGAGTACTGTATTGAATATAAGGATTCAGTATAAGATCTGCATCCTGTTGGCAAGAAGTCAGGTCTCGCGGACAAGACCCAGGTTCAAGAGTTGTGGCCAACAAAGGGGTCCGGTGTAGTCTAGGAACACGCTGGCATTTTCACCCTGCTCCGGAGAGCAGTGCGTCTCACCCGAGGCATGCCGCAACCACATGCAGAAGGGGATGAGATCAATAGCAAGGAACAAATTCGCAACTCATGAAGGACAGTGCATCGATTACATATACAGAGTTATATACGCAAGATCGCTTAATAAGCATTCAGAAATTTGCAAATAAAATTTTAAACCAGCATAAACACATTACAGGAACATAAACATCTCATTGAGACAGCAAACTTCCATTGTATTAATCTCTTGGCCAAACACATGATTACATGGCATTCTCAATGATAGCTTACAAATCTGATACAGATAGATTTCGCAACAGAAAGGTAGAATAGAGAAGATGAGGAACCCTAGGAAGGTCATGCATGATTCTTTCGCAGTCACTCTGTGCGTCTTTTTCCTATCACGAGCCTCGCAGCTTCTTCAGCCTCTTCCTCTTTTCAGCCGGGTGACTGTTATTTATTCTCCCGCTCTCGCGACTATTAGTTCCTCTGTGTCATTCCTTCAGCTTCTCCTGGCTTCTCTCCTGTTATCTGTGTGTTCCACTTTCTGTCTTCTGCTGTGTGTTTCCTGCATCTGTACTTGTCCATGTTCTATCTCCAGCTATTGCATGCTTACGCGCCACCTTGATAGCTCCGCGACTCCTGGTAGTTGCGGCGCGGTCGCGGTTGCCATGTGTCTTCATGCCGCAACTCAAAAGGTCAAAATTCAAAATGTTCTAGCCAAAATTTCAAAAACAATAAAAAACAAGGGCCCCAACAGGCCCCGACCACAATTCCTTGACTCATCCCCGAGTCAATCACAAATAACAGTCTCCACTTCCATTGCCTCGCTGGCTCCCGTGCTCTATTCTGCTATGCCTTCGCCCTGTGCTCTTTCCTGTTGTGCTCCGCCAAGCGGTTGCTCAAACAAGGGCCCCAACTCCGGGACCCTGCGGAGTGCTGTATCTTTAAGCCCGGTGAAGTCCGACACCGCTTGCTGCCATTCCTGCATAAGCAAGTCTGCTTCTTCAGAGATCCTGGTGGCGGCGGCCTCCTCTATAGTCGACGGGACAGCCCCGAACAACGTGGCAAGTTGGGTCTCGGCCTTGGCATCCAGCTGTTGTATGGATTCGGCACGGGCTCGAATGGGCAGACGGATCTCCTGAATGACCTGTTTGGCCACTGCCGAATCGGCCTCAGTCTGTTGCATTTGAATTTCAAGCTCGTCCGCCTAGGCATAGAGCTGATCTAACCATGCTGGGTCCACAGTATCTTGAATTTCATGGGAAATCTGTTGCAACTGGACAGAGATAGGCTGCGTTTTGATAGTGAGTGCGAGTGAGCACTCCTGCAGACTTCGCAGAAGGGCGTAAGCCTTGCCCGCAGTGGAATGAAGAGTCGCCTGCATACTAACTGCCTGAGTCTGCTTGGCAGTCACCTGGTCTGAGTAGACAATCTAGGGATCTGAAAGGGTAGGCCATGCGGCTAACACCACTTGGAGTTCCTGGTTCTCTCTGCATAGACCAGTGAAAGCAGTCCGAAGGTGGTAAGCCTGGGCTGCTACACTTTCCTCCGCTACATTGTCAGGAAGTGGGGCATGATGAGCCCTTGTAGTGGGCCATAGGCCGGAGAACGCCTGAGCAGTAATGGTGACCTGCTCCTGTAGGTAGGTCTTCTCCCTGGTCAGCTGATCGCGCTGTTCAGTAAGGGCTGTGATTTGGTGGTGTTGCTTAGTGCACCGTTGCTACAGTTCTAAATGAATCTATTCGGCCTTTAGGGCCGCTCGCTGAATGAGTAGGTACAGCTGCCCTGTACCCCATGTTTCTACATTGGCCATGCCGGAAGCGCCTTGCTCCGGCATTCGTTCCTGCAAAGGTTGGCCACTGGCCACTGATCAGTTGGCGGTCTCAGGAGGAGGAACCGGTGTCTGCTGCTGCATCGAGGTGGCCATATCAGACTCCGGCCGATCTTGCTGAGTGGTATGGTCTGGGGGAGGGTCAGCCGAATCAGCCCCAACAGTGGCCAGCCGGGTAGATATAGTAGAGACAGGATCCTGGGGTGTGGCCACGGGGTCAACCGGCGGTACTACGGCTTCAGTACTGGAGGTGACTTCCACCCCGTGGTATCCTCCGAAAAGTTCTCAGATGAGAGGATCTGATACAGTGGCTGATGAGTTGGATGGATTAGATGAGGTGGCAGGTGGACGCCCGGTGGAGGGGGCAGTGGACGGGGTGAAAGAGGTATGGGGGAGGCGAATGTTGAGGAACTCTGACGGATCAATCAGGGGTTCCTCCGAAATCAAAGTCCCTGTGAGTGGAGTGGATGGTGGATCATCGTCAGTAAGATCCACCACTGGATCTGTGACAGCAGTGCGAGCCCTCTTGGAGGGAGGGGGGTCTGATGGATCAGGTCCCGGGCCCGTTACGCCCATCCACTACAAGAAAAAAGGACATTGGTGAGGGGCAAAAATGGTCACCATAAGCTCATTGGTGAGGGTCAAAAGAGCCTTCGTCACCAAAAACTGAACGTCACCAAAGGTGGCGTCGCCATGTAGGTGTTGTGGTGACATTCAAAGTCAATCTTTAATAATGATTTTATAGTGACGGATAGTGACCGTCGCCATTGGCATATGAGCAATGGTGACGGACAATAGCCTCCGTCACCAAAAAATTGAACGTCACCAAAAGTGGCGTCGTCGAAAGTATAGGTGTTGTGGTGACATTCAAGGTCCGTCACCAATAATGATTTATAGTGACGGATATTGATCATCACCATTTCATATGAGCAATGGTGACGGACAATAGCCTCCGTCACCAAAAAACTAAACGTCACCAAAGGTGGCGTCGCCGAAAGTATGTGTTGTAGTGACAGTCAAGGTCCGTCACGAATATTAATTATAATGACAGATAGTGACCGTCACCATTTCATATGAACAACAATGATTTTTTGTGATGGACCTTTCATGGCCGTCACTATTGGTGCATATATATAGCGACGTTCATTGACCGTCACCATAAACGCATTGGTGACATCAAGGTTCGTCACGAATAATGACTATAATGACAAACAGTGACCCTCACCATTTCAGATAAACAACAACGATTTATGGTGACAGACCTTTAATGGTCGTCACTATTGATGCGTATATATGGTGGCGTTCGTTGACCATCACCATTTCATATTTTGGTGAGGGTCGAAAAATGTCACCATAAGCTCATTGGTGATGGTCAAAAGAGCATCCATCACCAAAAACTGATCTTCGCCATTCCCTATATATGAACATCAGGGCACGATGGAATCGAACCACCAACCTCCTGCTTGTAAAGAAGGTGCTCTTCCATTGAGCTAGCACCCTTTAAAGAATTAGAATTTAAACTAGCAATTGCCCCTAAAGGTGCAAAGATACACCAAAGGAATAAGAACAAGGAAAACTGAAAGAATTCGGTGCCCTTGCTCCTATTTTTATTCTATGACACTGCAAAGTATGATCTTTATCTATGACGTATTTGTGCCGAGTGGTTCTAATTTAATAGTAAATGTTATATTCAGATAAAATAAATGAATAATTGAGAGGCCTTACAGGCTAATTTTTAATCCTTACACCAAAATCTCTTAATATTCAAGTCTATGGAACAACTCATTCAAAGTTCAAACTGAAGTAGATTTTAAATGGAAAGCCTAAAACCAGCTAAGTAGTTTACAAGTTAACATTTTGGATAAAAATTCTGTTCAATTTATATGACAAGTTATGTCATGACCTTGAAACTAGTTTCTTAGCTAAAATACTTTCTTAAGTCAACAATGACAAAGAAACATAGTCATGGCAAGCAAAATTCTCTTGTTTTTTCTAATGAGGGTGCATGTAACTTGATAGAGGTTGTATGAAAGTATCAAACCATAAACAATTTCACTAAAACATGGAAATGACAAAGTCTTGTTAAGCAACAAAGGTTTAGTTGAATATATGGAAAGCATCGAGCTAAATGATATAATTAAACTAAAAGTAGCTGTAAAAAAATGAAATTGCCATCATATACATCGCATCAGCGTATGAATTTGCATCAATGTACTGAATTAATATGACTTCAAATTTTGAAATTTTCCTACAAGATAACATTTATCATTAAAAAAATCTAATCAAACATGAAGTAATCTCATGAATCTTTCAGATTTATATTGCAATATCCATCTCAGATCAATAGATCTAGAATCTTAAATATTCTTATAACTAGCAATTGCACCAAGAGGTGCAAAGGAACGTCGGAACATGGATAAGAAAAGTGGGGAGATTGTATAAAGAAATAATCAAGCGAAATATACTAAAAATTAAATACAACCCATGTGAGGCTAATTTAAATTCAATTGTTGTGAATTTTCAAGTGAAAGAAAGTTTGTAACTGGTGTCCGGCAAGCAGGACTCACAAAAATTGTTATAGAAAAACTTGGAAGGGAAATTGAGGTTTGAGGTTTGATGATGACTTATATTCTACTTAAAACATTAGCCTTTTAGAATTTTTGGGGTTCGAGGGTTATAACTGAGGATATTGTGACAGAAATAACACACTGTTAACTGAGTTTAAATGGGTGCAAATACATATAAATCAAGCAATTTGAGACCTTTAATTCTTACTTAAACATTAGCCTCAGTCTGTTATCTGTGCAAATACTTCTAAACTCTGTTTGAAAAGAGGAAATTAATTTGATCCTTGAAGGAAACTTGTTTGGACTAGACATTGGTGAGTTGATAAGCAGCTCAAACAATTGGGCAGAGATTATTATGTGGTGTATTTTCAAAGGGCTCAAAAAGTCATTACCTTCTAGATGGCTATATATTTTGGGAGAGGCGTTTGAACATACAGGTAAGAAGAATCAGCCAACGTCTGAACAATCGGGTGAATTTGAGAAAAAACACCAAAGATCTGCCAATTTTGTTGAATGCCTCTGAGCAATGTGGTTTATTGTTTGCTGTCAATTCCTCCTCGGTCATGGATTGTAGGCCTGCACAAAATAAGAATATTCTTATGATTGGTCTCTGTTCTGAAGTGAATAATTTAAAACAATATACTCATAACCTAGCACAAAATACAGATTCAACATAAGTAAATACGGAAAACAAGAATAGTGGAAATGATGATTTTGGATTTCAAACTGAAGGAACATATAAGGGCAAGGATGAAGTGCTTTTGAAATTTCAGTGGGAAGAGGAGACAGAAAGGATGGGTTGCAGCAAGTTTTTGGAGTCTCGAGATAGAAGAGAAGGGAAAAGAGGCAAACTTCAGGTTCAAAGCACAGAGTAATGCCCCTTGGAAGGAGAGATTTTGATTCTCTTGTTCAATCTCAACAGGAAGTAAGCAATGCCTTTGGTCAAGTCGACATTCAATTGTCGGATTCTCTATGGGATGTAGGTGATGGCATTAGCCAAGAGAAGCAGCTGGACAGGGTTTCACATGAATATATCCTTTCTTCATGAATGCAATGATTATCGTAATTATGTTCAAATAAAAGAGATGAGAACAGTGTGCAAGAGATTTTATAATGTTTGATGTGCAAAGAATAGAATATTCAAAATAGTACACATCATATGAGGAGGAGACCTTTAAATCAAGAAATTTGAGACCTTTAAATGTATGGTCAGAAGCAACAACTCCAGAATCTGTACAAATGCTTCTAAACTCTATTTGAAAAGAGGAAATTAATTTGATCCTTGAAGGAAACTTGTTTGGACCAGACATTGGTGAGTTGATAAGCAGCTCAAACAATTGGGCAGAGATTATTATGTGGTGTATTTTCAAAAGGGCTCAAAGAGTCATTACCTTCTAGATGGCTATATATTTTGGGAGATGGGTTTAATCCCAAAATTAAGGAAAAAAAAAATACATTGATAAACGGTCGGGTGGGTGAGAAAAACGAAGATACTGAAATTTTGTTGGAATACCTACTGACGATGGTTTGTTATTTTTGTCAATTCCTCCTGGGTCATGGATTGCGAGCACCACAAAAATAAGAATATTCTTATGATTGGTCTCTGTTCTGAAGTGAATAATTTAAAACAATATACTCGTAACCTAGCACAAAATACAAATTCAACAGAAGTAAATACAAAAAACAATAATAGTGGAAATGATGATTTTGGATTTCAAACTGAAGGAGCATATAAGCGCGAGGATGAATTGCTTTTGAAATTTTAGTGGGCAGAGGAGACAGAAAGGATGGACTGCAGCAAGTTTTTGGAGTCTCGGGATAGAAGAGAAGGGAAAAGAGGCAAACTTCAAGTTCAAAGCACAGAAGTAGCCAGCCACCAGAAGGAGGATTTTGATTCTCTTGTTTAAACTCGGCGGAAGATAGCAGTACCTTTATTCGAGTCGGCATTCAATTGCTTGATAAGCTATATGGGATATGAGTGATGGCCTTGAAGCAGCTAGATAGGGTTTCACATGAATATATCCTTTCTTCATGAATGCAATGATTATTAGAATTATGTTCAAATAAAAGAGATGAGAACAGTGTGCAAGAGGCTTTATAATGTTTGATATGCAAAGAATAGAATATTAAAAATAGTACATCATATGAGGAGGAGACCTTTAAATCAAGCAATTTGAGACCTTTAAATAGGTGCAAATACATATAAATCAAGCAATTTGAGACCTTTAAATGTATGGTCAAAAGCAACAACTCCAGAATCTGTGCAAATGCTTCTAAACTCTCAATTTAGACTGCTCATGTGCTTACCAAATGAAAATCTCTGACCAAAATTCTAGTTAACAGGCACAATGAAAATAATTAGTTGTTGAAAGATTCAAGATCTGTTTATAAAAATGTCATGGAAGAGAAGCTTGCAGTCAGAGATGTGGAAATGGTGAACAATAATGAGTGTGTTTGGAAAAAAAAAACTCCTAAGTATGCCCAGGTAAGTGTTACAAAGTTGTCATCAACAACCTTGAGTCAGAGAGAAGAGGAGTCTTCTATGTTACCATGGACTAGTGAAAATATGGCACATACATGTAACCATAAACTAGCTTCATATATGGAGAAAGATGAGATAATTTACATGGGCAGTGTAACAACTCGATTTATGGCCTCTGAAGTTCAAGAACCAGAGGATATTTCAAGGCTACATTGTTTCCCTCAAGACAACTTCAGTGAGTACTATATTATACAATAAAGACATTACTAAGCCAAGTAAAGCTAATTGTGCACCAAAAAAAGCGTTATCTGCAATACAAGCACGTGAATTAAAAGAAGGTGGCCATTCTTCTCCACACAAATGAAAAACATCACTTGAAAAACATTTGTCTGTTGGAAGTGCATTCTGTGTAATAACATGTACTTCTAGTTACCCAGGTTATGAGGAAGTGGCAACACAGACATTGCATGTTTTTCTTCTTGCCAACTTACAAGTTGAAAAGCATGTGAACAAGCCACTCACTATCATAATAGTGGATCACAAATTAGGAAATCACTTGGCACTGATATTTTTACTCTTGAAAATGTCCAGGATCTGAATGTTTCATTATTGACAGATTCTAAGAAGTTTGACAAATCTGTCATTGCTAATTTGAGTGAAAGTGATGCACTGAAAAAAACAGAGACTAAAAAAGTTTCTAATTCAATAGAACATTTACCTTTCCACAAGGTGAGCTATTACAAGTCTTAATTATTTGATCACTAAATATCTAACACCCAAGCATAGAAGAACTCTGTTGGAACATGAATTTTAGCTCTACAATGTCTTTAGTTTCGTAATCTGTCATCGCTAATTTGAGTGAATGTGATGCAGTGAAAAACTCAGAGACTAAAAATCAGTGTTACACGGGGACTCATCCCCCCCCCCCCCTAGGGGTCTAGAATCCTCGCCCCCCCGCGATTCGGGGTCTTGGGGACTTCTAGGGGACGTTTCCTGATGCTCCCAATTTTCGAAAATTTGGAGGGGACGTCAAGGGGGACGTTTCCCCATCTGGAGGGGTCGAGGGGGCGTGAGGGGATGGGAGGGGACGGGAGGGGGCGTGAAGGGGGCGTGAAGGGACGGCTGGGGCAATAGATATTCTCATTTAATTCTCTATCAAATATTTTAATCAGTTACAATTAGCACCATATCAATTTACATTGTACTTTAATCTGTGAGTAGTAGATTGAATATTGGGAACTACTAAAGTATTTCTGGAGAGCTCGACTTGCCACTAGACCTTCATTGTGATGTCAGTTGAACAGAACGATGTTTTTTTTATTGGTTTCTTTCTCCAACTCCGTTTGCTTGCTTCTCTCCAATAACCTCTTCAGATATAACAGCCTGTGATTTCACTAAAGCTGTAATTGGAGGAGAATTTATTATATCTCACTCTTAAGATAATTTTAGGTGAGAGAAATAGTAGCGAAAACCAAACCTTATAGTGGAATGTCATACTTATGGTTGAGGCATGCTAAAGCAACAGTGTACAGAATGTTGAAAAGTGCACAGAACCCAATCAATGCTCCAAATCCAGTCCAATAAAATTTAACTTCAGCAAATAATCCATGAGATTCTAGGATAGCACGTCCAAGTGTTCCAATGCAGCTGTTACTGACAGGATGCACAAAGATGAAATATTTAGAGGAAAGGAAATATTCAATATTTCTTTCCTGGGATTATGATTATAGGACACTCTATCAGTACATGATAACACATACTTTCTCCCATCTAGGAACTAGAAATCCATTCACCACTCTGGTGTTTTGGCCATAGGACATCAGTGAGCACCAATATGCCCAAATCCACCAGCTAGGTATGTTCTCTGTTCTAGAAACATGAATAAAAGGAACCATTTTTTCAATTTTGTAACCCGCGTTCTAGTTGAAAAGCTCAATATTAGTATAAAGTATATTTCTTTGGAGTAAATAACTATCTTTACTCCTGTTTAATAATTTGGGCATTATCAGATTCCAATTATTCTGGAGTAAAACAAATGCATATCATAATTTTGGAAAAAAATATTAAGCAAATTAAGCTGACGGTAAATTAGACACACAAGATAAGGAAAATAGCATCATCATAATCTGAGGAATCTGAAGACAGAAAATAAATTCCTGAATTTTGGAAGAACAAACCTCTCAGCCCTTGCTTTCCTCTTTTCTTCTTCCGATATTTTTGCTTCTCCTATTCCAGAAGAGGTAGGTTTTGGAGTACCATTTGCTAACTCACCAATTCTGTCAATAAAACATACCCAAAGGTAATTCCTGTCAATTAAGAGATTAAACATATTGACTGATAAGATTGGGGACCATGTGCACTGACCATTCAATACAGAAATTACTTCCATAGCTACTAATCACTTTAAATATTAGCACCAGAACTGACAGTCCACCAAACTTAAAACACCATTATGACGAAACATTGTTTAAAATAAAATAATCAGTTGAATCTCAAAATGTTTTGCACAAACAAAATTGGCATTCTAGCTATTGTCGTATTAAATTTCAACTTTCAAGCCAACACATCCATCAATTCAAGGCATATTGAATTACCAATCTATTATTGAAGTCACATATTTTCTTGTTGCTCTCATTGTCGATGGGAAGCACCTCGTGAAGAGCATCTTATTTTGCAGTTGAAGTATTTAGGCTTATCTACTGAATCAACTATGATACGCAACTTTCATGTCATGATAATGCATTTCCAAATCTGTGATTAAGGATCATCCCATCCAATAAAACCTCCAACAGTTGGATCAAATTATCAATTCTATAATGTTCTTTTAGGGTTTCTACAATAGACATGCAAGTTGAACTGCTTAAGATCAATGTATTACTATTCTCTTGATCAAACATCCCTGTGCTTTACCTACCCATGGCTCTTCAGAAAAAAATTCTATTAAATATATATATTAACAATTAGTCCCATTTTAATATCTTATTTCAGAGTCCAGACACTGACATATTCAAATTTGTCGCATGCCTGTACATCACAAACAAGAGGAGATTCTGCAAACAAAAGAAAGAAATAACCTGTGCATGCATTTGCCAAAGTGCAGAGAGGTTTATCATTCGAACTCTCATAAGGCATTCTTATGTACAACATGGAAATTTAGAAGCATTTGTCTCTCATGAATCAATCGTTGCAAAAATTCAAGTTTTCCAGCCTTGACAGCCTTTATATCCCATTAACCAGTCATCCAGCAATTTACGAATTCCCAATTCACAAGTAATATCATTTTGCAACCTCATTGTTATGACAACATTCTAATTCACCATGTTTGTGTTCCAGTTAGTAAAATAAAGTTACAATTTAATTAAGCTGATGAATATCCTTGCAAGAAACACTTGGCCAAATACCTAAATTCCTAGATGGCCAGTGAAAAGCAGTTAAACAATCTGGTACATGGAGTGTCAACCTATGTTTTTGAATCTCAGGTGATATTCTTTTTTCTTCCATGAAATGAATATCCCCAGGAAACACACAAGGCAGTTCCCCTCATTCCAAGGATGATACACAGGATAAACTGGATTCTTCTGGGCTTAAGACCGATACAACAATATACTCGTTAAAAGATAAAGAGATCACTTACAGAAAATGATCCTGGGTAGGGAGGATAACACTCCTCTCAACCACCTGGGCTAGACCCAATTGGCTTGATATTCTGTTCCTGATTCTCATTTATTTCCATTTATTTTCTTCATCTATTTGCATCCAAACAAAGTCCGTGCAACAGCAAACAGCATTATAGAAGTATACTAAATGTGCTGAATCTCTTCTTTAAAGAAAACAGTTTGTAAAATTTGTGGCCTCAAGTAAAACATCAGAAAATGTGATAAACTTTATGCCAATCTATTAAACTCCAATGACTTTTTGAAAAGTAACTCAAGCTTTCAATCTTAGGAACTTGCCATTTTTGTCCCACCCCAACTATGAACTATCTTCCAGGTACAGAAAAAGCTTACTGAGTTAATTCAATGACTTGAAACCCTGAAAACTAATACAAAAAATGCACATGAACATTTTGGCATGCATGATTCAAGATCTTATGCATTAGCCTTTCTCACAGAAAATATTTTATAATATCCCAATCACATATAACAAAGAATGTATCCAAGATCCAGTGATGAAATCGAAAGGTGAAGTATATAATTTATGTAAGGCCATGTTCACAACTTCAAAGAAGTGAAGATCAATTGACCTCTCATTGCAGGAAACATAAATTGCAATTTGCAGCACTAAGGTAGATCCATCCATTACAAAACCTTAAAGAAGTGAACCACACTGGCAAGCTTCAATGTTATAAATTATAGTGCATATGTTGCACACAACGTTTGCCCCTGATGATTGAAAGATTGTTATGCAATGTGGAGCATATATCACTCATATTCACTAGATAAAACTTTTGATAAAAGAAATCGCATGCATTCAACACACTTCAAATATGTATTTCAAATTTCTGGTTCGGCCTGTCATTGCAGGAAACATAAATTGCAATTTGCAGCCCTAAGGTAAAACCGTAAATGCATCCATCATAAAACCCTTGAAGAAGTGCATTGGCAAGCTTCAATGATATATATTATAGTGCATATGTCACACACAAAGCTTGCATGTGATGATTGCAAAATTGCACAAACACCATACACAGTTACTAATTATGCAATCTGGAGCATATACACCATAGCCAGTTAATAATTATGCAATCTAGAGCATACATCACTCCTATTCACAAGATTAAAAAAAACAATTAAACCAAAACTGAAAATATTATATTAAGAAAATCAGCACCTGAACACACAGCATTGCATCAGTAGTACAAAATATCTAGATTGCAGGCTATCAGCGTCAAACTGTTCAGAATGCTCAATTCCACTAGATATTAAATTTGATAAAAGAAATCAGCATGCATTCAACACATTTCAAATTTCTGGTTCGAGATCTGAACTGGCAGCTCATTCCAGGGAATAAATGCTTTTGACCTCATTGTCATACAAGTACTCATATCCTACTAAAACCACTGTAATTAACATTGAAGTTATGCATTCTCATGATAAACTGTTCAAAGATACGACCAAGTTATCACTTACTTGTGGCTGCAGGATATGAAAATTTTCCCGCTCTCGCACTCCATTTTCTGCAATCCTTTTTTCTTTATATTTTGTCCACTACTCTATAATGGAGCTTGATGCACTTGTCCCATCTTTTTTATCGAATTTGAATTCCCCAAACCTTGAGAAGCTCTCTAGTCCATCGGTATGATCACAGTGCTCTGTTTCACTTACATACCCAGCCTCTATCCCTTCTGACTGTCTATAATAATCTGGGTTAGATGTAAGAATGGAAATTGTTAGATCCCAGAGGAGAATCCTGTTGTTCATAACTGAATGTACTTTATGATCTGCCACTACCACTACTCTCAATATCATCTACAGTAAGAAAAGGAAAATTTAAAGTTACAAAGCATTATATAAGCTATTTTCAAATTTATACCATTTGCTTTGCAATCCATTGATGAAGATATATTTGCAGAATCAAATAAAGCTAACCGTGCTGTCTGCATTTCTGACTTCATACTTCTCTTGTCAAATGTGGCAAAATCTGCACCATATGATTTCTGTGCTCCAAAGGGAGAAATAACAAGGCTATCCCCCAGAACCTCTGAAAGCTCACAATTAGAAGTTGTAACTTCATCAGCACTGAACCCAAATGATGCCCTATATGCTTCAATCTGTTCTGCATCTGGTTTATTGGATTCCACATGCCAATTTTGTTGCCCATTACCACCAGTATCAGAGGATGCATTCATTTCTTGCGAAGAACTACACTGCTTTTCTCCAGATTGACATGCCTGCTGCAAATGATCCAACTCAGCTGACATGGAGCGAGAATCTGTTGAAACTTGTGATAGCATGAAACTTCTAGAGGCTGCCATGTCAAGATTAAAAGACTTTGAGGGTTCATACTTCGGGAAAAAGGTATCTTGACCAGACAGTGAAGCACTCCAATGACCAGGTGACTGTAAATCAGGGAATGATAAAGGGGTCCCAGTACCAGAAACCCCAGGCTTTGGCGATACTAGTTGACTGGCAGGACTCCCCGGATATATTTTATATGCAGCTTGAAGGTCATTTGTGGCAACATAGCCTGATGCTGTATAAGGAGAACAAGAAAAAGTTACTCCGTTCTCCTTGTGAACAGTTTTTACATCTAATGATGCAAGTAGTTGAGCATATGGCACATCTGGTGATGATGGAGTTGTAACTTTCATCTCCAGAAGGTGGTTCCACGTTAACTGCCTCAGCTTTTTCTGGTGCATCTTCTGACAGAGGAACCGCCTATTTTACGTCCAACTCAGGCCCTCGCCTCCGGCATTTTCCGCCAGATCTGAAGAAATTCCCAGGCATTGAGTCGGCGAAGGACCGGGAGCGCCGGGGTTCGAATCCCTCTTAGAAAGTTCATAGCACAGCTCCTGGATCTTCAATTTCTTCCATTCTTTTGTGACCTTCGATGAATTTTCCGTCGTCGCCATTACCTGAAACCAAAGAATTATGTAATAGAATAAAATGAACCCACAGAACCCTTCCACTGAAACCCTCAAAGCCTAGTAGTTCGCAGATACAACACAGATTTAAGGTTTTATTGTTGGCCTTTTGAATTTATAGGGATGTTATCAAAGTTGAGCCATAAGCGTCACAATAAGTAGTTTTGGATGTGGTTTCTGGTTTCCAATGACTGTTAGAGGGACCGATGTTTACCATGATACTTAGGGGATCCTAATTTAACGTTCGTAATCGATAAGCTACTTTTATTAGTGGGAAAGGTCACATGTCAAAATGACGTGGTGAGACCAAAATTTTCCCCTTTATTTTTTTATTATTTTTCTTCCATTCCATAGCTTCACAATGATGTTAGTGGAACAAAAAAAGAAGTGTTTTATATATAATAGTTTATTGGTTGTATGATATTTTTTAATTTTGTATTTTTGGTTAAAAAAAATTATTATAGTATCATAGTGTTAATAAAATACATTACCACTGCAATAAAATATAGTAATACAGGGTAAGAGTTGGCACAAGCTTTGCTCATTGCAACAAAATAGAGTAATACAGGTTTAAGAGTTGGCACAAGTCTTGTTCTGAACAGTAAGAAGCCTAAAGAGGAGCCAAGACAGTTGGTGTTTTTGGTTATTGGCAGTACAAAAAGAGAAAAATTACAAATCTCAAAATTACACATTAAGGAGGGAGATTGGGAGGAAACGCTCGAAGTGTAGCAAAGAGAGCAATGCATTCATGCATATGGTAATCAATGTGTTCCACTCGACTCTCCAAGGTGTGGAGATGGTCATTTGTGCGTTGTTGTTGGTACTAGAGTCCTGCCACAGAGTCCAAGGTCTCATTCTTCACATGCTAGAGGTCATTGATATAGGCAACCAATTTGTTCATGTCCTCGTACTTATGTTCCCTAAGCATATCAATGTTGATATGTATGTGGTCCAGCTGGGTCGCGATGGACTCCAAGGTGACCGGAGCTTCTACGTGGCCCAGTGAGGGGGTTGGAGACAAGGCCATATCCATAGCGGAGTGGCGACTCTCAATCGACTCAGAGTCTGAGCTAGGCTCCCCATGTTGTTGGCATTCATCCATGTGTGGCCCAGCACCCCCCTATGGGCACGCCCTCTCTATCGAGGCATACTACCAACTCCACCACCACTGGCAGCACCATGATGAGTTGTGTACTACTTGACCTAAGAAACACCCCACAAGACACTGAATTAAAAATATTGAAATAACACACCATTTACAATTCCAAAGTTGTTGATCATCATTACCCAACTAAGAAGGAGCCCGAATTCCTAAGCACCAACACCACAGCGACGAGTAGTGAAGATGTAGGAAGACACGCCACAGGCCCCAGGGCCCGCAGAGCTCATACATCCCAAGGAAAGGCACTTGAAGCTGCTCCCTCCATCAGACTGGCGATCTAGTGAAGTGTTCACTAACCAAAGAAGGAGTCAGGTTGAGGAAAAATATGTGTCTGCACCTGACCCACATAGTCCAAGCCAGAGACCAAATAAATCGTTACACTGGACAAAGAAAACGTCCCTCGATCACAAGGGCATGTTGGATGCAGGTGCCAATTCCCCTTCCTTCTGCATTCAACATTCAACAGCCTCATCCTGTTCTGCTGCCCCTAGCCACATCTTGAGCCAGGACACAAACAAACCACACCTTGTTCTCTCCCAGCACTCTCTCCTCATCACCCAACATCTGCGAATGATTTGCGAATGATTTCCTGTTGGTCCCTGTGCGATATTAAACTCAACTCGCGGGGAGCAAGGTGTGGGTTCCAAAGCCCATTTGTGTGGTGCATGGAGGCCCCTTCAGCTCCACAATCCAATGCACTGCCAACTGGCCCCTTAAATGATCACCCCCATCAGGGGTTTTAATTTTGTTCTTTAAGTAATATTTATAATAAATTTCTTTGAATAAGAAAGGATGATATCCAATTTTAAAATCACTATACAAATAGTTTAATGGGTTATATGATATTTGAATGGAGACTTATGTTTGTAGAATTATGTAGAGATTTGTCTTCTGAATCCATCACATAAATCTTATAGATTCTTAATGAGTTTTGAACCAACTAATATAGTTCCTCTTCACCAAAATTAGTAGGTTATATGATTTTTTCAAAAAACTTTCAGTTAAAATCACATGAGAATGAACTTTGTCGAGGCGTTTCGAACTAGCAAGCGTGGCTCATCTTGATCTCGTCCTAGAGATGAACCACACTTGCTAGTTCGAAACGCGTCAACAAAGTTCATTCTCATGTGATTTTAACCAAAAATTTTCTGAAAATTCCTATGGATCACCGAAGCCTCAATTCAATTTAGGTTATATGACATTTCTAATTTTATTTTTTAATATATTTATAATTAATTTTATTGAGCCTAGCAAATGGTGATAGAGTGTTTTGTTAACGCACTCTGTGGTGTAAAGGTCACTTGTATCATTGGTTCAAAACTCTGTGGGCAAAAATCCAACCATACTAAAGGCTAGTGTGGCCCACACTGGATGCAATCCTTACCTGATTTTGATAACTTAAATACCCTTAGATCATGGAGACTCAAACCACAGATTAAACATGCCAAAACTCACATAAATTAACAAACAAACAAACAATAATTTTATTCATTAAATTTTAAAAATAAAAAAATAAAAATAAAAATTCCCAAAATAAATATGTTGCTTCTTTGCTTGATATTCTCCTTTACTATAAACTAGCAATTGCACCGGGGTGCAAGGGAATGCCGGATGGAGGAGATGTGAATCGTTTTCTGCTATATGAGGGGTAAAACCTGAATCGTTATTTAACAAAAGAGAATTCAAAGCTGAAAAGATAATCATAAATGGTAAGTAGAACTATGATCACCTAAGGTGGAAAGCCTATAGCTATTAATTTCTCGATTCTTTTCACGTTCAAACAATCTATACTGTATACTAAAGAAGCAACCTAACGACATCTCACAAATTGGCCATTCAAATGGCCTGCACATCCTCGAGACTGATGGAATCCTCATATATGAAGAAGGCAATGACACCTTGATGTGAAATGCTCGTATTTTCTCTGCCTGTCCTTGATGTTATGTCTGGGTGGTCGAATTGAGTGTGCTCATTTTGATTTGCAGAAGGCCGAATAGGATGAGCGAACCCATTGGTAGGGACCAAATGCCCACTGAAATCTTGAACCCAAAATCTTTGAACCCAAAATCTTTGAACAAGTTTGATTCACAAAATATGATAAAGGAATACAAGACCATGGTGGATTGGTTTGCAATCGACAAAATTTTGAACCCAATTCAAGTTTTTGCGCAGCCAACATAGTAATAAAGTAAACCAATATCACATTGTGGGAAAGCCTTGACTAAAGCGTGACAGTAGCATACCAGAGGCTCTAATAGAATGCCCATGAAGATTAATTATTTACAGGCGGCTTTAAAATAATAATAATAATTTATATAAAATTATTTAGAAATAAAATATTAAGAAACCAAAATGAAAAGAACCAAAAAAATAAAAATAAAAAGAGGGGGTCATGAGAGCTCTCCCCTGCCGAATAAGATCCAAAGAAGATTTAAAAAGAAAGGACATAGACTCAATATATCACTGGGCTGAGCAAGGGCTAAGATTTCAATATTCCGCATTTTTTTCTTTCAAAGGGACCACATGCCGAATAAGATCCAAAAAAAGATTTAGCAAGTTTTAATATTCTACCATTTTTTTAAAGGCACGCCTGCCGAATAAGATCCAAAACAAGATTTAAAAAGAAAAATGGACATAGCCTCTATATCACCGGGCTGAGCAAGAACTAAAATGGAATTTCTCTCAACAGAGAATATAATTGTTTTGGAATTTTGTCATAAAAAAGTTCAATATTCTACCATTTTCCTTTTTGAAAATGCCCACCTGCCGAATAAAATCCAAAAAAAAAATTTTAAGAACTAAAATACAGTTTCTCTCAATAGGGAGATTTAATTGTAGCCCATCAATAAATAAAAATTTCAGTTTGCTATTAAACGCATTTGTTTGCACGGAATAGTCCAACCAAACCAAGCTCAAATTTATCAATTTTATACATAGCATATATGCATATTGTAAGAAGCAAATTTGAAATACCCCTAGGCGATTGCAGATGGCATATACGCGTGTTGAAGGAAGTCAGTGCCCAAGAAGTCTGCCCTTTAGATACATAGGAAGTCAATGCCCTTTAAGATATATTGCAGTGGAAAAGCATACAGGGCAATCCAGTATAGTTTCAAATGACTTTTGATATAAAACCAAAAATGCCCAACTCAAGGCAAAGCATTACTGGCCAACGAAAAATTATAGTGGAGAGGCCACATTCATGGCAACAGTAAACCCAGGTCCTCCTCTAACAAGGTTTCATTCGTTTGTCTGCCTATGTCAAGGAAAAGCGTTATTTGAAAAGCAACAAAAACAGAGCCTCTATTATTTTACAGCAATTCATTTGTTAGTTTGATTGTTATGTAGGCCCAAATTGAGGCAACCTTTAGATGCAAAGGAAGTCAGTGCCCTTTAGAACATTGCAAGGGAAAATCATACAAGGCACTCCAATATAGTTTTGAATGACTGTTAATTTAAAACCAAAAATGCCCAACTCAAGGCCAACTCAAAGCAAAGCGTTGTTAGCAAATGAAAAATTATAGTGGAAATGCACATCCATGGCAACCGTAAACCCAGGTCCTCTGACAAGATTGCATTCAATGTCGAGGAAAAGTGCTATTTGCCGAGAAAAAATAAAAATTGTAGAAATTTGAAAAGCATCCAGCAGCAAAAACAGAGTCTCTCTTGTAACAGAAATTCATTCGTTATTTTGATTGTTATGCATGCCCAAATTGAGGCAAAAGGCTATCTGCTAAAACATATATATGCAGAACATTTTAAAGTGATACAGTAAACAACAATTCATTCGTTATTTTGATTGTTATGCATGCCCAAATTGAGGCAAAAGGCTATCTGCTAAAACATATATATGCATAACATTTTAAAGTGATACCATAAATATTGCATTTATCTTTATTCTGCCATCTAGGGTTTCAACCGATTAAACAAACAATGCAGACGCAGAAGTGACTCTACAAAAAACTGAAATTGCAAAAACCCTATCAACGAAGGTCAGAACCGAGTTCTTAATCATCAAGAAAGAATAATCGCCCACGTTTCACACAGGAAAAGGAATATCAAGAAAAGAATAACAGAAACCCTAAATCATGGTTTCAAAGACATATAACTCACCTCTGCTGCTAGATACTCTAAAACCGCAGCCATGTAAACAGGAGCCCCTGCACCAACACGCTCTGCATACTTGCCCGACTTTAGGAAACGAGCAATCCTTCCAACCGGAAATTGCAGACCGGCCTTCTGAGACCTCGAAACAGGCTTTGAAGACTTCGCTTTCCCTTGGCCACCACCTGCAGAACTCATGATGCCGATTCCCCTCTTGGATATTACTGTTGATTCACAGGAACGAACCACTACCTCACCCAATGTGTAATACGAGCAGAAAATTTCTAATTGTAGTGATGACGGTTCTGAAGAGATTAAAATCTGCAGGATTTGGAAATAATGTCTCTATTGTAGGATTTCTTTTTTGGGGGCGATTAAAACCCTACCTCATAACCAAAGAGTGAATGAGCGATTAGAAACCACCCTGTACAGCAGTTGGGTATTCGATGATGTCCATTAAGGACAGTCGGCGACTGAGGCGCTCTTCGTTCATACGGTGGATGAGCCCTTGGAGGGAAGAACCGTAGTTGGAGGGAGAGGCAGACGCAGCACAACACACGACGCGTTGCAAATGAACGAAGGAGGCAAAGACCTATAAACCAGACCAATTATAAATAAACACGTGTCCAATTTTAATTGGTTCCATGCGCATAGAAAACACCTTCTAATTGGCTGGGGTGAACAGTGTTTGCTCACCCCAAGCCCGCAATGGAAAACGCCTCCGGCGTAAATATATTTTGAATTTTGTGATTTTGTGTATATGAAATAATAATGAGATACATCTTATTTTGTAGTGTTTTAAAATTATTTTTAAAACAACCATATATTTATTTATCTTCATTAAAATGTGATTTTAAATTTCTCCAAATATTCTATGCAAACTCAAATATTCTGAATATTCTATGCAAACTCAAATATTCAAATATTCTATGCAAACTCGCCGCCCAAAAAATTTCTGCTCTAATACCATGTAGAAAATCTAACCAACGAGATTCAATCTAATCTTGTAATCTACTAAAACAAGATATTGAATCCTTCCTAAAATTTGCGGAAGAAAAACACGATCGCACAATCACATATAAGTAAGAGAAATAAATTATCAATCGCACAACAACATGATGTATTTGGGGAAATAAACTGCTCAAAGGCCCTCTATCTCTATTGTGTATTAATTCAAGGAATCATGAAACAATACATTAATGCTTAATCTCTCGTGAGATTCTCCAGCACTCTGTCAATTGTCTCCCATTGATCTAGGAAAACTCAGTCTAGTACTTAGCCAATTCTGATCCTTACTTCAGCCTGCCTTGCTCATACAATCCTAGCTAGGGAATTAACTGCTTATTAATTAGGAAAATCAATCTTCCTTGATTGCACAATCCATTATGGAATCTCAATGACTTTATAATTTCACATGGGAAATTTCTCCTAAGGATTTGAAAATGGAAATGTACTTGTTTAAGGGTGCAACGACCTACTTCCCATAATTTCAAATGTGAGCTATACACTCCAAGTGACTCCTCTCGAAATGTGAAAACTTCTTTGTTTCTTATACAGAGATGTAATCGTAGGAATTCACCGGGACATGTCACCTCTAAAGAGAGGATGAGAGTTCCGTAGGCTGGGCTCGTCTCTCATGTGCTCGCCTAAAGAAATAATGAAGTAAACACTTAGAAGTCTTTGACATACACATACTTGAAGTTTGAGTCTTGCTTAATAAGACAAATAACTTAACTTTCTCTAGCTGAGTAGGTGATTATGTGTGTATGCAAGTTATGTATATTTGTTGTTTAACACTTTATACTTCTGTTTTTTTTTAATATATCATTTTCAGCAAATAAAGACATCAAAATGACAAAGCAAGCCGCCCTCTCACAGACTGCTGGACCAGTTTCCTCTCAAACTAGGCTTGTCCTCTTGTATTAAAAATGCTACAAAGGCTAATACAAGAATATGAGTGTCTCGAAAGACAGATCTGACTGTAAATACAGAATCAAAAGATAGGAATTAGCTAAACATGCTATTTCCCAAACACTAAACAGTGAAATTGTACCTTATACAGTACTTTCCCCAATTGGCCCTGGTGGCCCTTTAGACTTGCATGGAGAATTTCGAGGTGAATATGACCTCAATTGGTTCTGAAACCTCTTCCATTAGACTCAGAAGGTCGAAAATAGCAGAAATAGGCTTTTGAATCACCAAAAATGGATGAACATAGTCCCCAAACAGCTCCAACACTAAAATGGCCCTGGTGGCCCTGAAAGCTTCCCTGAAGCTAAACAGTGAGAAGAATTCCTCAAAAGGAAAAACGAGCTGTAGAAATGGATTCAGAATGCTGAAAAACTTCAGGAATGACCTTCGTTCCACATTCACTGGCTGCACAATTCCCAATGCAGCTCCCAAACTGATTTGGCCCTAGTGGCTCCTGGAACTTCCACGAAGAAAAATCACCTGAAAACGACCTCAGATGGCTGTGAAACCTATGCCAATGGCTTCATAAGGTTGAATATACCCAAAATCAAAAACAAATTCGTCCAAAACGGACTTTCCTAGCCAAAGTTATGGCCATTTACTCCCAACTGCCAGTTGGCCTAAACAAACTCCAGTTAAATCTGGAGACACTGCCAGATAACACTGCCAGAACTGGAGTAGCCGCTAAAATTGGGGGTCCGCCAGTCGTGGGGGCTAGTGGTAAGGGCGCATATGACCACACCGAATGGAGAACATAGAGTTAAATTCGGAGTTATTAAATGAAACTCCGCCCCCGGCGCTATAAACACGGGACCACATCCCAAACGGATTGCGCGCCCATTATAACTGTTCCATTCAAATATAAATGAGTTGCAATGTATAACAAGAATCATTGCCATGGCCCATTGGTCGGGCCTCTCCGCTGCCATTCCACCGACCTGGGTTCAAATCCGTTCGCGTCCATATATATTTTTTAAACGCGCCATTCCATATGAACCTTGGGGCCACGTGGCGGCCTCTGGGCTGGCCACATGGCGCCCTGTAATTGGCTGCGCTTGGAATATTCCATAGAATATTCTGTGGAATATTCCATGGAATATTCTCAGAATATTTTGTGGAATATTCTTTTTTTAATAAAAATATATTTTTTCCAAAGTCAAATTTTGACCATTTTTAATTGAAACTAGCGAACTTCAAAGCTGAATAACTTCTACATACGGCGTCGGATTTGAGTGCCGTTCACGGCGTTGGGATCGTATTGACGAGCTCTTTCCATTCGATCTATTTCGGATCAATTTTGAGTAACTTCATTTTTGACCATTTTACGACACTTGGTCCTGAGCTCCTGATCACACCTCCCAAATGAGAAGGCTTTTGGTCCCCAAAAGCTTACTGAATCTCTGATCTGAACTGTACAGCACTTGAGGAACAGAAATATCTTCTTCCAGTCAGCCAAAAGAGCATACTGATGCCAAAAATGTCCTGCCTTGCTAACTGTTGTCTTGGTGACTTTTTGCTGCATATGCCAAGTACTTGTCGAATCCCGACCAAGTTCTTTCGCCAGACAAATCTGAAATTGCAGGAACCAGAAATGAAACTTGCTGATATATGAGCTAAAATATTCCCGTGAACATGTGGGCTTGCCAACTGTCACGATGCCCATCCATGACACCTCCGCTCCAGAAGAATAGCTGCCTCCCAAATGAGAAGGCTTTTACAAAGATGAAACGCTTCATCATTTCTCCTCTTTACAATCTTGGAGATCAAATTAACTTTTTCCAAGTCAATATTACATTACATGCATGGTTAAAAACAAAGTAATCAACCCTTCAAGTTAATCACACATACATGTTTAAAATATAAGGAAATCATCATGATCCCTGTGCTCATGCATCTCATTCTCATGCATGCAGTTTATCCTTCAACTTTCTCTTAAGTACAATCATAAGTACAAGATCCTCAATCACATGTACATGTACTTTCAAAGCTGAAATGAATATAACTTTTGCTACGATAGATTGAGTCTCATACTCAGCTTTTCCATCCTGCAACTTGCATTCCCTTAACAAAGAAAATGCATTCAATCAAAAGACATGCAACTTTAATTGGATAAGAATTCTAACCATTTCTTACCAATCCATTTCAAAGGCGCTTCCTTTAACTGCACATCGATATCAGCATGTGTATCATCCCGACACATATCAATGATGGAAACTTCCTTCCCATTCTTTCCATACTCTTTCTCCCATTTCTTCAACTTTTGTGGAAGCATTGTTGGATTCAGAGTCCAACACCTTTCAACAGTATGTCCTTGCTTATGGCAATAAGTGCAACACATGTTCATCTTCTTAACCGCATGATTTGCATTGTTCATTGGAACTTTGGCTTCTTGCCTCCTTTCCTTCAAAAGTTTCCTGTATGTTGCCATTCTTTTCCAACATCTAGAAACACTATGGTTAAACAAACCACAAAAAGAACATGCAATTCTTTTCCAATGCTTGTGTGGAAATTTTCCATACTTTACATGATCAAAGGAAATATGATTGAAATCAGATTTATACCTTTCTCTTTCACCTTCATTACCTTCATGAGGAGGTGAATCGAAAGAAGAAGCTCCCTTTGGAACACTATCAATCCCATTAATGGTTTTAGAGCTTTCACCACTCCCTTGTTCAAGTGCATGCTGATGCACACCTTCTTCCTTCATGGCTGCTTTGGAACTTTCTCCATAAGATTGTCCATAGCCAAGACTCAAATTCTTAGGCCTTACCTCAACCATTATTGGCTCAACTATACCCTGTGCATGTTTTCCCAATCCTTTTCCTTCATATCCCATTTTGGACATCAACTTGGACCCTATGCCTCTTGTATGTTTCTCAAAAGAACCAGCATAAACATTCTTATAAGAAATTGAAGACAAACTAGAATTGTTTACCTCTTCTTCAAGCTGATACTTGGCTAAGGCTTCTTTGGCAACAAGGAGTTGTGTCTCCAACTCATGCATCCTTTCCAACTTCATGTTTGCAATACGAAGTTGGCCTTCCATTTCCTGCAATTGGTCAGAAAGCAACTGCTTCTCTTCCCTCATGGAATTCAACTGCTCTTGAAGTCTAGAGCTCTTTCTTTCATCCTCATACATTTCTCTCACCATATTCATCATGATGAAAAATTATTGCTTCAAGCCTTCATCAAAAAATCTTGTGAAGGAGGACGATTTTGAGAACTCACTTATGAAAGTTGTCATTATAAAAATGAACAAAAGAGCTTCAGCAAACTCAAACAACAAGTAGTTTGCAGAATAATAAAGCAGTCAATCTTCAACACTGCTTAAGACACCTTTCAAGCTACACAATCAAGCTAGTGATGTCAGTAAAGCAAACCTAGTGCTTTGATACCATCTGATCTGAAAATGGAATGTACTTGTTTAAGGGTGCAAGGTATCCATTTCCCATAATTTCAAATGTGAGCTATACACTCCAAGTGACCTCTGAAAATGTGAAACTTCTTATTTCTTATACAGAGATAGACTGTAGGGGCATTCATCGAACATGTCACCTCTAAAGAGAGGATGAGTTCCAGAGGCTACCTGGCCCTCTACAGGCTCTGCCTAAAGAAATAATGAAGTAAACACTTAGAAGTCTTTGACATACACATACTTGAAGTTTGATGTCTTGCGGAATAAGACAAATAACTTTCTGCAGCTGAGTAGGTGATTATGTGTGTATGAAAGTTATGTATATTTGCTGTTTAACACTTTATATCATTTTTGTTTAGCATATCATCTTCAGCAAATAAAGACATCAAAATGATAAAGCAGTTCACCCCCTCCTCTGGGCTACATCTGCTGGACCAAGCCTCTCAAACTAGGCTTGTCCTCTTGTATTAAAAATGCTACAAATGCTAATACAAGAATATGAGTGTCTCGAAAGACAGATCTGACTGTAAATACAGAATCAGAAGATAGGAATTAGCTAAACATGCTATTTCCCAAACACTAAACAGTGAAAATTGTACCTGATACAGTACTTTTCCCCAATTGGCCCTGGTGGCCCTTTAGACTTGCATGGAGAATTTCGAGGTGAAGATGACCTCAATTGGTTCTGCAACATCTTCCATTAGACTCAGAAGGTCGAAAATATCAGAAATAGGCTTTTGAATCACCAAAAATGGATGAACATAGCCCCCAAACAGCTCCAGCACTGAAATGGCCCTGGTGGCCCTGAAAGCTTCCCTGAAGCTAAACAGTGAGAAGAATGCCTCAAAAGGAAAAACGAGCTGTAGAAATGGATTCAAAATGCTGAAAAACTTCAGGAATGACCTTCGTTCCACATTCACTGGCTGCACAATTCCCAATGCAGCTCCCAAACTGATTTGGCCCTGGTGGCTCCTGGAACTTCCACGAAGCAAAATCACCTGCAAACGACCTCAGATGGCTGTGAAACCTATGCCAATGGCTTCAGAAGGTCGAAGAGACCCAAAATCAAAAACAAATTCGTCCAAAACGGACTTTCCTAGCCAAAGTTATGGCCATTTACTCCCAACTGCCAGTTACACTAAACAAACCCCAGCTAAAACTGGCTAAACTGCAGTTACGCCCTCCAAAATAGGGCGGCCACCAAAATAGGCGGAATCCGCCATTTATCCCACCAAGTTGAGGTGCTAGAGAATAGGGCCACGGGGGTCCATAGGACTGCACCCGTTGGGCCTCATTGAATGAATGTGGAGTTATATGCGGCGGCTGTTAAGGTTTTTACAAACCAAATATTAATGAAATTCCACTCCAAGGGTATAGGCGTATGACCATACCCCAACCCTTTGC
This sequence comes from Pinus albicaulis, assembly GCA_034641835.2. Lineage (NCBI taxonomy): Eukaryota > Viridiplantae > Streptophyta > Pinopsida > Pinales > Pinaceae > Pinus > Pinus albicaulis. The sequence continues at coordinate 1,463,074,476 of CM076578.1, read as the reverse complement.
GCGCCAACGATTAAGCCTTGGGTTCTCGGGCTGTGGTTCCATGCGGAGGGGGCTGGCCCCCTTTTGGGCCCGCCCAAAACAAATCCCTACAGGGGTTTAAATATATGCCGATTGCAATATTTTAACAACAATGAAACGGTGGCTCATCGTTGCCGCCCGGGTTATAACTGCCCGACCACGGCTCAAACACCGCCGAGTCCACCAAAGACTTTTAACACGCCATTCTCTTCATTTGGGGCCACGTGGCGGCCTAAGTGATTGGATGTTATCGGAACATTCCGTTGCAACAGCTCCGTGAATATTCCACGTATATCTCAGAATATTCTTTGGAGTATTATTTTTTTAATAAAAATATTTCATAAGTCAATTTTGCCTTTTTTAATTGAAATTGACAAATCTTTAAAGTTGAATATCTTCTGCATACGGCGTCGGATTTGAGTGTCGTTCATTTGTTGGAATCAGAAGACGAGCCTATCCCATTCTTCAAAGTTCAAACCAAGCTTCCGAGCACCTTCATTTTTATTTTCGACCATTTTACGACACTTGGTCCTCGAGCTCCCGATCATCTAATAAATCGATAGTTATGTTCCCTAACCTCTCGAACTAACCGTACCCCCAACCGACACAACTGACATGCATACAACTATTAAAAGTGAATTATCAGTTATATGATTGATCACTCATTGTGAATTAAATCTAATTTAATTCACTCGACCTCTCGCTAGCTCATAACTTAGTTAGAACCAGTTAAACTGATTTTAACGCATTTAATTGAGTTAATTACACTTGCACCCCACTAATGCATCAATTTCAACTGGACCCAAAAAATATTAGAATCCCTCTAGATGCCTCATCTTAGACCCTCAAGTACTTGAATTTCTTGAGCTAACTCGGTCATCATGACTTAATTAACTAAAAAAATTTGTTATGAGATGAAATTACAATTTATTGTCCAATTTATTTAAGGGAAAAAATAAATTAGACGCCCCACATTCCTCACTCCTGATGCATCAAAATTCCTCACCAGTGTGGGTGCATTTTTTTTTGTCCTTTCTGGTTTCCAATCTCACTGTTTCTTGTTGCAAATTTCAACATTTCAAAATTTGATGCGGCCTTCACAAAAAGACACCATTGAAATCACATGCCCAAATTTTCATGAGAAACCTCTCTTAAGCTCGATTTGCCAGAAGAGAACCAACAATATGCCATCCTACTTCCTAGCGCAAACCGACCCTTAAGGTATGCAACATTCTTCTGAACACTCACATGATGATCTTGCTCTTGGAGGATGATCATGACCTCCATTTAGCAACCCTTACTCGCCCTCGTACTCGACCTACTTTAGGACTACATCTCTCTTCACCCCCTTGATGTGCCAGATAGTGGGAATACATGTCAAACATGCTAATATGTGCCAAGTGATAAGGCATGCCAAGATGTGCAAGGGTGTGTCAATGCATGTCAGGGAATGTCAAGACAACAAAGGGAGAAAAAAGTTAAAATACAAGGAAATGAACACATAAGAGGGTTAATAATTCATCAATTTACCTTTTCCAAGAGGGGCATGCTAGGCACACCAACACTAGGCAACAATAGGTGCCAAGTGCAAAGTCTTAGTGCATTCTAAGTGCCAAGTATTCCTTTGCTGCTTCTCATCTACTTTCCAACAACTGATAATCACAAATAAATTTAATATTAAACCATGCCAAATCATACCAAGGCATCTCAACGTATTCCACACATGCTAAGACTTTCCAAGCACCAACATGTGCCAAGTGCCAATATGTGTCAGGAACTAGTGTTATGCATGTTATGAAGTGGAAGGGAATGTTGAAGAGTGCTAAAGTGTACTAGAGAGTGATAATGCATGTTCATGAGTGTTAAGGATTACTAGGAAAAACATTAAGGGAGCACTAAGTAAAAATTCATGAAAGTTAATGAATATGAGGAACGTGCGCCAGAGACTAGTGTTAATGAGTGTTAGTTGTCATGCCAAGGACGGACTGACAAGGTATGCTAAGCATTGGTAAGGCATGCTAGGGAATATCAAGGCATGTCAAGAATTCCCAAAGTGTGCTTGGGAGTTCCAGGGTGTGCTAATTATATCATGTGCCAATTAATAGTGCCAAGATATGCCAATACATGCTGGGTGCTAAGGATGTGGTGCAAGGGACCAGGGTATGTCAATATGTGTCAAGGCAACAAAAGGAAGAACCAATAAAAGGGTTAATAAGTCAGGACTTTATCTTTTTGAAAAGGGGCATGCTAGGCACACTAATAATAGGTCCCAATACATGCCAAGTGGCATTGTGTGCCAAGTGCTAATGTATGTCAATGCATTAAACCAAGGTGTTCCAGGGCATGCTAGGGACTATATGAAGCATGCCAACACATGTTAGCAGAGTTCGATGTTGTGCTAGCGCATGTCACCATGTGCTTGGGCGTAAGTGTCATCACAAGATGTTCTAGGTACAAAGATGTTACAATACATGTGGGGTGCTAAGAAACTGCTTCAGGACATGTTGCCAAGGACCCTTGAGGGTCATACATGCCGATTTTGGGCCCATTTGTACAACTTTTGGTTTTTTGGCATTTTTGAGTTTTTGATCAAAAACTCATCAATTCGCCATTTCATTTTGAGGATTCGTCAAGGGAGGAGAATGGTATCATTGGATGCCATAATTTCATGGGCACGCCCTCAGCGATTTTCAGAACATTTGGAGATCATTTGCCCCCTCAAAACGGCGAAAAAGGCTCGCTTTTTGCACACTCTACCCGATCTATCAGCAGACTGTAATTTTTGGTTTTTTACGTACAGGTTTAGTTTTGGAGGACTTCTAGGCATCAGATTGGAAAAATCCAAGTTTCTCCAAAAAGAAGACACTCAGAGCTTTCCAACGAGCTATCATGAGCCTCATTTCGACATCGGGAGGCTGCCAAATGTTGCCGGCAAGTCAGGGGACCTTTTGCTGATGTTTTTTCTGAGTATTTTTGTAATTTTTGAACCTCTAAAATCTGCTTTTACCAAATGTGCGTTTAGCTATTTTTGCACTTGGAAAATGATGCAAAGTCAATTTAATTCCCTTTTTTAGCATTTTTTAGATATTTTATGGGATATTTTGTGCCTTGGGCTTTGCAAAGCCTCAAGGACAAGTTTAGATATTTTGATTAGGCCAATGGGCTAGCTAGTTGCACCATGAGGTTTTCCTCACTTGAGCCTATTTATTCCACAAGGCTTCATTGTAAAACAAGGCTGAACTTGAGAGAAGAAGTAATATATTGGTCATATGATCTTTGAAGAACATACTTGTGTTATGATTTTGGACTGCCTCTTGTATGCTTTTGATGAATGATGAAGGATTGTTGATGGATTCCATGACATGGTAGAATGGTATAGTGTTTCTTTCTTTGTTGTTGTCTTCTAGTTTTCATTCATGATACATGCTTCTTGCTTGCTATAGATCAGTAGAGATTAAGTTTGAGATATGCCCATGGAGGCACCTCAAAATTTCTGAATCTTCATAGCTTTTATGTTTTCTTCTTCCTTAGTTGCACTAAAGAATTCTTAACTGCTCTTTAGTAACTTAAGGATATTGTTGCTAGTTTTATTCATAAGTTCTATGCATGTTGAGTAGGATGTATGGTGTGCCCTGCTTACCTATGAATGTCCATAGTTCTGTCCATGAAACTATCTCTTTGACTGATTAGATTATCATCTTGTTGAACCAAGGAGGCCTAGTCCCGATCTAGCCCTTTGCCTAAAACTATGAAACCTTGTTTGTCAAAGTGCCCAATAACTTAAAGACTGTGTTTAGGCGTTCCGGCATAGTATTTTGAGTTGTTAGTCCGTCTTATGTGTTTTCCCCAAAGTCTGATAGACATTTCCCAAAGTTAGAGGGTCTTATACTTCTATGCATGGCTTGAATGTTTGTTTCGATGTGTTGATTAGTTTATAGTTACATTTTACATGATTAAGGGTTTTATTTACCATTTTTATGTTATATATCGAACTAGTGATGCTTGAAGCTCCTTGTTATTCACAAACTTGATGTCCATTTACTCCATTTTTCCCAAAGATCCTTTCTACCTTGAATCAAATCGGCCCTACAGCAGCCTTGCATCATCATCTCATAGCTTCCTTGACCTTTTTGACCCCATAGCCCAGTTGATCTAACTTCTTGTTACCCATTTTATATCTTTGATCAGTTTTATCCCTCACAACTTAAAAAACCAAAAATCAAAAACTTACTTCATAACTAGCCTAATATCAGAACATCATAAGCAAACACACCGATATCTTTTACATATATAGAGAGAGCCCTCTCTGAGTCCAGGAAGGCTAGGTCCTTGGGCTCCAAAGCTTGGTTTGATGTTACATCGTCATTTGGCTCACCAATCGGCCAAATCACGGGACCCTAACATAATGGCGATCACGGTGGGACTTTGAGTTAGTGACAATCTAAGGACACCTTAGAACTCCAGAAGTCCCTTGTTTTCAATAATACCCGCCTTTTAGCCACCTCATCGCCACCCTAACATAATGGCGATCACGGTGGGACTCTGAGTCAAAACATCCTAGGTATCCCTTAGGAACTCTTAGATCTCAGTCAAACTTAGAAGAGTAGAATCTGGTTGTCTCACCATCCTAGCAAAATGATGACTCAGCTGTAGGACACTCTTCCAAACCTTAGGATTACATAAAAACTCAAAAAACCCCAAACACTCCCTTAGATTGGTTTTTGTCAATATTGGTGGTGGACCATACACACATATCTCAAAACAACCGAGTTCCACCTGGCGACTCCACTAACCTCTAGTAGGCCTTACTATTTTACCGAACTCTAGGTTACTATCTGATAGACCTATCCCATCGCTCACTAACATAGCGGGAGATGGTGGGACACTGAGTACATGATAGTCTAGCAAACTCTTATAGACTCTTTGGTCCTTTAGATACTTAAACAAGCAAGCAGTCCATAGACCCATTTAGAGTAAACTCTTTTTGTTCTCATCACCCTAGCGAAGTGTTGAAACAAGTCTAGGATACTTTAAACCATAGGTTGCACATAAAACTCAGAAAATCCAAAAACATTCCCAGATTAGTTACTGGTGGTGGACCATAGCTATCTTCACAAAAACAACCCAGTTCCACCTGGCGACTCCACTAGTCCATTCCTTTATTTTTGACCATCCTTCACCTTAGTAGAACTTTAGAGAGACCACCCATCCAAAACATTCACCAATACCATCCTCTCTAAACTCTAGATCCAAAATCTGGCTTCACGAAGAATCAATACCAGATCCCATCCAGACCCAAATCCCCCTATCATAGTAGATGACCCAGAGAAGATTCTGTGGCAAGCTTCCGAAACTGACCATCTAGCTACTGGTAGATCCCTCCGTAAAACAAGATCAGTACCTGAACATCTCACTATCCTACCAAATTCACCTTTTGAATTAGAGTCATCAAAAACTCTTCTCAGAAGAAAATCACATAGTAAGATAAACTTTGACGATCTTGAACCCCTAGACCCACCACAGAGTCCTAGTATAGAAGCTTCACCTTCCACACCCCCCGATTTTCAGCTTCTCCATCACTTTGGCTCCTACCATCCCAGATCTGCTCAAAACCAGATCACTAGTCCAAGTTCATCTGCCACACCTGTCCAAACCACCACTGTTCAAACCACCTCATCTCATCCCACTAGTCCTCATCTTGTACATCATCCATTAGCTCCCGTCATGGTAGCCTGGTATGCACCTTTGGTGTTGCCACCACCCTTGGCTCCTCTCCCAAATAAATATCAAGACAAAATCCCACACTTTACCAGAGAAGACACCACCACACCTCAACATCATATAAGTAGGATGACTGATGCTTATGAATACCTGGAGGTACAAGACGAGACCGTCAGAATGAGAATATTCACCCAAAGTCTTGGTGGTGAACCCAAAACATGGTTCAAAAGCTTAACTCCAAACAGTATCCACAATATCCCAGAACTACATCAAGTCTTCAGAAATAGGTGGGAAATCCGAAGAAACCCTATTCAAATCCTGTCAGAATATAACAACCTAAAACGGGAAAATGGGGAAAGTGTCCAAGCTTATTGTACTAGGTTCAACAGTGTATATAACTCCCTCCCACCTCATTTCAAACCCCCACTTGGTTTAGCCTTGGCAAAATTCCCCGAGGGTTTCGATCCGGACATGACATATCATCTGAGAGACAAGGATCCCCCTACCTTAGAAGAAATGCAACAAATAGCCATAAAAGCAGATGCCAACTTAGCAGAAAAAAGGGCTAGGACTAGATCAGAAAGAAAGGTCACATATAAAGATGAGGTCTCCACTTCATCTCCTTCCCTAGATCCTAGAATAGATGACTTAGTCAAAACCATGGCCAAAATGTGGGAAAGGATAAATGAAAAGGCTCCTTTTAGGGACAACCAGCCAAACCCTCCAAATAGAAACCGAAACCAAAACTTTAGGAGGGAACAGCCCCAAAACAGACCAAGGGAAAATGACCAACAAATTAGGCCACCATTCAATGAAAACTATGTGGAAGAGGATGACAGGGATACATAAACTCTTGATGAACATCATTTAAACCTCATAGGATCTGATAATGAGAGTGAGGTGTACCTCACAGAAGAAGAACAAGCGTTCTTTTCTCCTGATCAGGATGAGACCAACTATGAAGATCCCGACGACCCTGCCATAGATTTTCAGAATGCCATTATAGAAGCTCACAGGCAATATGACCTTAGAAGCAAAAGAAACCAAGATAATTCCAAGAAAGGTAACTCAGATACTGCTAAAGCCCCTGATACCATCCTCAAGAAAGCAGTAAGCAGTGACAAAATCAAGGTTGAGAAAAGTGACCAAAACAAAGCTAAAGTTACCCAAACTAGTCCTAACTCAGCTGTTCCGAGTACTTCCACAAAAGTTACCGAAGAAACTATGGCAAACAAAATCCCGAAACAAAGCCAACAAACTCAGAACATAGAGAAGGTCGTGGCTGAAAAAACTGAAACAAACATATCTAAACTTCAGCTGCCTTTTAGCTTTGAAGGCGAAATCGCCAAGATCAAGATCACCATGCCTCTTACTGAACTCATTGCCCAAAACTCTTATAAATCCCAAGTACTAAAAGTCTTAAATCTAGGGAATGATGCAAACACTGTTAATCTGGCTGATGACACTCCTGAAGTGTTGTTTGGTCCAAGGATAGAGGGAAAATTCCAAGAGGGAACTACTCTTCCATTTTACATCAGCTTAAACATCCACGACCAAATCCTCCACAATGCCATGCTAGACTCCGGCGCCTCGCATAATCTTATGCCGAAGGTAGTAATGGAAAGACTAGGCCTGGAAATCACAAGACCATACAAAGACTTGTATTCATTTGATTCGAGTAGAGTCAAATGCCTAGGTTTGATCAAAGACCTTTGTTTTAGTCTGGCCCAAATACCTGCGAAACATCTAATCATGGATATAGTAGTGGAAGACATCCCTCCCAAGTACGGGATGCTTCTATCCAGATCTTGGGGAGCCAAACTCCAAGGGAATATTCAACTGGACATGTCATACGCCACCATTCCTGTGTTTGGCCAAACCAGAATACTCTACCGAGAATCACACATGAAATACATGATTAGCAGTCAAGATAGGCCAGACAACATTCCAATGTGTTCCTTGCGTTCCGACCTGAACTCTTTCATTATGCATATTGATGAAAACATGGAGGAAGAGTCAGAAGAAACTGATATAAACTTAGATCCACCACATCAGCTGTCCCTGGTGCCTTATGATGAACTAGACACTCAAAACTACCATGATCATGAACAGTTGTGTCTTGAGGAAAGTAAGTTTTCCCTTTCTGAAGTAGGATTAGAACAAGAAGCACAAACTCTTATGTACTATCAAGCAAATTGCTCTAGTTTTAGTCAAACACCAGCAGTGACTTGTGGAAACTTCTTCCGGGTAAAGGCTTTAGAAGACCTACACATCATAAACCTATTTGGAACCCGGGAGCAAGGGAGTTTAATGTTTCTACCATACCTCAAATATTTACCATCATATGACCCTCCTACTGCAAATGAAACCTTGATCATAACCTCAGCAGCTCAACATCTTGAGAAAATGCCAGATAAACTTCTTATGAGCAAGGATGACAGTTGCAATCCCAGCATACCTGAACTACTGAAATTGGCTCATATTCTGTCTTTTCATGAAGAACTTAGAAATGCTAAAATCAGAAATCTCATGCAGAATACCAATTTCTACAGAAAAAGCAAGGGAAACTACTGTGTCACTACCTTCCCCTCAAAGAACAGCTTTGACAAGAGAAAACACAACAATCTGAAACAAACTGAAATAATCAGGGATAAAACAGTTGGTCATAGAGTCTGTTTTGATTTTAGAAATAATACTGCATATCCCTATAACAGAAATTATGTTTTTTCTACCCAAGACCATGATTTACCAATTAAAAGTGCTTTTAATCATGTATTTTCGCAAGATGATGTTTCAGGTCATGGTCATAAGATTCCCTTGCAAAGTAGACAGCTTAAAGATTTTTTCCAGTTTGCGGGAGGTAGATCTAATTTCAAGTTCAAAATTGCAAAACCACCCAATATCAGAAATCTGTTCATGAAGGCCATGTTCCCAATTTTAAATTTCTGCATTTTTGCGTACCTTGATGATGTCATTATCTATTTCAAGAATGACCAAGAGTACATGCATTACTTGAGGAAAATGTACAGTAAAGAAAGGAGTGGAAATCAGATGTTCAAAGAGGTATAGCGGGAAGATACCGGGCTGTTCAAAGATTCTTGCATGAATCCCTGTGTCATGTTAGAGAGAGAAAACTTCCCAAATTTTTCTTTTCAAGAGTTAAGTGGGCCAAGGGTGAGAGGAGATCCTTACGAGGATAAGATGCTTAAATTCCGTCATTTCCAAGATTTTTGAGTTTGAAACACTTTCATTCATTGTACATACCATTGTTTGAAATATAGAAAAATAGAAAAGTCAAAAACAGTAAAAGTTAGAAAAGAGGGCGAGTGAAGATAGAACAAAGCCCCATGTTCCAAAAAATAGTCTTTCGGAAAGCGAGCAAGTCTAAATGCCGCTACTAGTACTTCAATGTCTTGTTCAGCTATCTAGCCTAATCATAGCTGAGCATGTTTAAATTTATTTGCTGATGAATCCCTATGTCATGTTAGAGAGAGAAAACTTTCCAAATTTCTCTTTTCAGGAGTTGAGTGGGCCAAGGGTGAGAGGAGATCCTTATGAGGATAAGGTTACACTTGAAATCCCTTGTCTTTCACCAACTTGTTGTCCACTTAATCCATTTTTCCCAGAGATCACTTCTACCGTGAATCAAATCGGCCCTACAACAGCTTTACATCATCACTTCATAGCTTCCTTGACCTGTTTGACCCCATAGCCCAATTTATCTACATCTTGTTATCCAGTTTATGTATTTGATCAGTTTCATTCCTCACAAACTTAAAAAACCAAAAAACTAAAAACATACTTCATAACTAGCCTAATATCAAAACACTGCAAGTAAACACACCGACATCTTTTACATATATAGAGAGAGCCCTCTCTGAGTCCAGGGAAGGCTAGGTCGCCTTGGGCTCCAAAGCTTGGTTTGATGTTACATCGTCATTTGGCTAGCAGCCAATCGGCCAAATCCGGGACCCTAACGAGGCCTCTTTGACTCTTGGCCTTCTGATGTCACACTATTCTCTATTCCACAGTATACAAGAACCTTGAGCAATCCTTCGACCTTCGATTAGAGCATTCAGCTCCTTCTTATAGGAGAGGGAGAAGGCCATTGTTGCCCTTCTCTTTCCAATAGTTTGGAATGGAAAAAGCTTAGATGTTTCTTTGATATCTATGCTTTTGCCTCTTTTGGAGTTCAGTCTTCTATGGCAATGACCAATAATGAACTGGTGCTTCTGCAATTTCCTTTGTGAACTGACTCCTTTGTGAGGGAAAGTCGGAGATTCAAATCATTCTCCGCGCTCTTTTCCCAATTCAAACTTAAAACACGGGTAACGCTTCCCTCCAATGTAAACAGAGCATTTCCCTAGCCAATAACGCAGCCAATGTCTGCAGTTACTGCGATTTATAGCATGTATTGCACGTTCTATATAGGCGTTACTGGCGAAATAGGTTTAATTTAGGTCTTTGTACTTCTTCCATGTTGTCTTCCCCTTGTTAGTCATCGGTATTTTTTCACATGTTAATGATGACTATATCCATAGGATTTGTTTTCACAGAAAGTGTTGAATAGAATGATTTCCATATGTCAATTTGTCATCTAGAAAACCCTCATAAAAACTCTTTTTTTCGCCCTCCTACTTTTCAGTTCGCCCATGTCAAAGTTAAAACCCATTATCACTATCTTTTCTAGCTTCAGCCCTACTGGTCTTCCCATTAGCTCTAAAAGGCAAATCCAAGTCTATTTCAAAAGCCTCCCCTAAGTTAGGAAGTGGCGCTTTAAGGCATTTTACCCTTGGCAACCATCAAAAACCCAAAAACCTCCATCTGACACAGACCATTCATGACAAACCTCCCACTCTACAAATCAAGTTGATCACAGCTCTAAGTCGCGCCACTTACACACCCCTAGGTCTCAGCACTGCATAAACCACAGTCTCAAGCTAATTATTAGGTGTTTCACAGTGTTTTATGGATTCTACAAAGACAGGAAATATAACTTCATCTCAGGAGAAAATTCTTGAATCTACATTCAGAAGAACAGCTGCTTCTCAATGTAAACATGAGCCTGAGATATATCTGCAAGACAGAGAGTCACTCATCAAGACCTTGCAGCTTCCTTTCAGCATGAAAATCATAGTAAGAGAAAGACACCACTGTCACAGCAAACTGGTAATTTGTCATGGCCAAGAACCTCCTTCATTTACAAGCAGAGGGTTAGGGCGCCTCCTTCATCTACAAGCAGAGGGCGCTCGCCAATATTGACTTTAAGGATTGCAAAAGCCCAGGTTTTCTTTTTACTGAACAGTGAAACAGTGACTCTAGGTTTTCTGAGTGTAAGTGATGATCATAATAGGGCTAGAGTCTGAAGTATGCAAGTTAAAGGGAAAACAGAGTTTTGGTCTTGTAAAGGAAGTCATTTGAAGTTTTCAAATCATATGAATTGTTAAAACCTTAGAGAGACACATCATTAGTGAAAACAATTCTAATCATAAGCAGCCTGTTGTTTCAACAAGACCAAATTGAAGAAATGTTGACAAATCATGTCATTACACAGGCAGAAGAAAAGGTGGTTGTTTTTCAAAGGGTGCTAACCTCCATCCTCACAGAGATTATCTTTCAAATAACTTGTCATAATTTGACCAAGGCAAATGGTGACATTTCAGTTCCCCTCAGCAAAGAGCAGTGCAGTGAGACAGTGACACCTTGACTAGGGTTTTTCTAAAGCACAATAGTGATTGCAGGCAGAGGTAAAAGTATTAATGTTTTCAAGTTTGTTTGCTTACCATCATATCCAAGAAAAACCCTTGTCAGGCAGGCTTATCAAACAATCTTCAAATACTTTTTCAAGTGAAGGGCCTCCTTCATTCATGAGCAGATGGCCAAGGCATTGACTGTTTTTAAAGACTGATTGGTCAAAGATGCAGTGGAAAGAGACAAAGAAGGAAAGAAAAAGTCATTACACGGGAAACAGATGGTGTTTATGTTTCAAAAGGTATTGGTTTTCCTACTCATAGGGAAATGTCTTTCAAACTATAAATCATAGTGGACAGGAGACAATTTGAATATGCATGCCATTGATACAAAAATGGGCAGTTTCCTTAGGAGAAGGGGTCAAACAACACCTCACTGTCCCATTCCAAGAATTCTAAAAGAGTTCCTTTCAAGTAAACAGAGAAAGATAGTATGAATGGATGCAACTAAAATATGGCACTTACAATCAAAGGAGGAGCTTATGAATCACCTGGAAGCAGAAACTATCAACCAAGTTGGAAGAAGACAGACCACCTCCTTTTAAAATGACAAAACAGCTTTCAATGCTCTTCGACAGATCTTGAGTGGTTTTTCCTTGTTAAAAATATCACCAAAACTGTCAAACAGTGGACAGATTTGAACCTTGGGATGATTCTATTACAAAAAGAAAGATCATTGCACTGGTCAAAAGAAATGATAACTGTGTTTCAAAGGGCCCTGTTCTTCCTGGTTCATAAATTTCTCCTTTCAGATATACATCACAAATGATGGGAGGCAATTCAAGATTAGTTCCCAAAAAACATTGTAAATAGGTATACAAGTTTATGAATAGGCAAGGGAGATCATGATATACGTTGCAAGTCTTGGAACCCGGTAAAAGCAATGTGAACATGCCACTGTCCAATGAAGTGCCTTTTTCCTATGAACAATGTGTCAAAGGTAATAACAAAGCCCGGGTGATTATGATTGTTTTTTCACCTCCGAAATCAAAGAGAACATCAGTTAAAGGCACACTTATGACCCTCACACAGCTCAGAGAAGTTTTCCTCGTACAAGTGCAGAAGGTTAAAGGGCAGATTCTTATCTCCATAAAGGAAACATTTCTTTAAGAGAGAAACAGTCAAAGTTTCAAAAGACATATTTCTCCAAAAATATTATGTCATTTCGAGAAGGGAAAATAGGCTTTTAAAGAGGTTATCATCACCTTTGGGTTCTGTATGAAACAAAGAAATCTTGTTTCATTTGCAAAAGAAATAAGGTTTCAAGTATGGGTTTAAAAACAAACGTTTTTCAAAAACTTGTAAAAGGAGAAACCCTCTCGAAATCAAATCAAAAGGACCGTTGTTTTTCTTTACTTGAAAAAGGGGTCAAGGCTGTTGCCTTTTCATTTTGAAATCTCTCAAACTTCAAGCAAAGCCCCTTGCTGCCATCCAGGATCAAATACAGAATTTTTTGGAGCAATTTGAAGTTGTGTTTCAACAGGCGAAGCTGCGCGACGCACCTGGAATTGTGCGCGACACGCTCAGGCAGACTTTTACATTGGCGTTCAACCACCGCGCGACGCGCCTGTACATGTGCGTGACGCGCCTGTACACGGTGCTCGCCCGACCCGACAGAGCCACCCGATAGTCTATTTTGGTGCGGCACTCTGAAAGCCCAGCACGTCGCGCATCTGTATGACCTTCTTAAGCTATTCAAACACCTCTGGAGCTAGCCTAAAACGCATCAATAAGGTTCTTCATCATATTATCGAGGTATTTCCATGAACCCTCTCAGTTTTTAAAACAAAGTGCTAAGTGATATGAAGGGTTAAGAAGCTCTATCTTCAAGCTGTGGTGTGAGGGCGAAATAGTGTTTTTCTGACTGACTGTTGCAATATCAAAACACCTGTGAGCTGTATTTTTAATACAAGATCATCAAAACACCCTCACTACTGTGGTGAAGCAAAGTTGAAACTGTCCATAACAACTGGAGTTTGTTTAGGATCGGATTAGTGTAAAGAAAACAGTGTGTTGAACTGCTGCAATTTTTCATACCATAACATACAAAGCTTTGCAACTTTGTCAATACATCTGAAAAAATAGTGTTTTTGCTGTGTGAGGATTCGAGGTGTAAAACTGTGGTAAAACGCTGGATGTGTCATTTAAGGTACCTACAGGAAAGAATTTGTGCTGAAGTAGGAGCTGTGTGATTCCACTTTCATTAATCAAAAGACCAGGGATCCTATACCTTCAAAGCATCAAAGGGCAAAAGTTAACCCTATAGACCACAGAAGGGGCAGTTTTTTCCTGAATTTACCACTTGACTGTTTTGTTCTTCAAGCTTACTTTGACAAGTTGATATTCAGATGGGGTAGAATTTTTTCTACAAAGGGAAGGGTTTCCATATTAAAACAGGAGTTTTGCTTGTGGGAAAGAGATAAACTCTTATAGGCTTGGTTGAACTTGTAAAGCATTCTTCAAAATTCTGTCACCTTGTTCCATAACACTGAGTCTGGCTGTATGCTCACACTGGGGTTTAACTTTGTATGTGTGTGATTCTGTTTGATGAAGTGACATACCTATAGAAGACAGTGAAGTGTAATCAGAAAAAGGGTTTTTGTCAAAGAGCAGTTTATAGGTTGAAAGCTACAGGGGAAAGTTTCTCACACTTCTCACAGAAAAGACAATGTTCACTGCGCTTGTTTCTTGACTGTCTTTTGTTTTTCGAGCTTATTGATAAGTGTATGTTCATATAGAATAGAGGTTTTTTCTGAAAAGGCAAGGGTTACATTGATAAGGGGCCACTGATTATTTTGAAAGAAATAAGCTGCTACAGCCTCTGTTGAAACTTTATAGTTTGTTTAACACCTGTCATCTCTGTTCTCTAACTGTGAATTTGACTGTATACTTACACTGAGGTTTGATTGCATAAGCCATAAGTCTGTTGATTCATTAGCACAATAGGAAAGGCAGGTTTTGTAATGATTGGAAGGTCTACCTTGGGACAAAGATACAGATGTATTGTCGACCTCTAAACCTCACAAGAACAAGGTGATTTCTTGACACTTTGAACAAACAATTCACCTAACAGTTGTCTCCTTTTCACTGTATGGTCTCTTATTGAGAAATCTACTGACAGAGATATTTTAAAGGTGCACAAACCTTTTTCTGAAAAAGCAGGGGTTTTGTATTTGTAAGGAAACTTGTTGCAAATCATCCAAATACATTGTCTCTCTATAAAAAACAGTGAATTGACACAGTTTGGCTCCAAGAAGGCAGTTTACACACAGTGAGGCAGTTGGTTTCTTCAAAAGCACATTTAGGTCAAAATGCCTCCAAGGCAAGACAACAGAAGTGGTCCGCACAAAAGATATGAGCCAATCTCTACAGAGGAGGTTAATGCTCATCCATCCATCTTAGGTCAAAATGCCTCCAAGGCAAGACAGCAGAAGTGGTTCCCACAAAATATATGAGCCAATCTCTACAGAGGAGGTTAATGCTCATCCATCCATCATTTTCAACTTCCATGAAGTAGGTTGTCTAGACTTCTGCCAGAAGATACAGGAGGTCAAAATTTTTTCGCCATTAACACACCTATGCGCCCTGAGGTTCCAGAACAAGCATTTCCAGGTAGCGGACCTTGATTTCAATTTTTCTCCAAGATCAGTGTCTAAAGCCACCAAGATTCCATATCATGGTGAGAAATGGTTCAAACAGACCCATCTTGACTTAGAAGATTACAAACCTTTCATCAAGCCTGAGCATAGAGATACTTGCACTGTTATTTTTCCTTTTTCCTATCTTCTTGACAGCTATGCTCCTCTAATGAAAGTCATAATGAAGTATTTTACTTGTGAAGGGAGTTTTTCTTGAGTTTATGCCTACCATGTCCGACTATTGATGCATTTCACTAGAACCAGGAAGCTAAATATCCCTTACTTTTTATACAAGAGCATCGAGAAGATGGCATCCACAGTCCAGAAGAAGGCCCCACCTCTGCAAATACCTTCCCTTTTCCATCATTCTCTGATCAAAATTATCATCCTACATCAGCTAGAGAAGAAAGAAGTTCCATGGGATGTATTCATCAGTCACCCAGATTTCTCTACTGTTCCTCCTGTCCATGTGTCTCCCACTCAGCCTATTCATCGTCCTATACCTTTGTCCAGCAGGCCTACTCCTAGAAGGCTCAAAGTTACCACTGAACAGTCAAGATAGCAGGAAGAAGGAGAAGGGAGTAGACAACAAGAAGAGAAAGGTCATGAGCAAGAGGAAAGGGATGAAGAGCAGCAAACAGAAGATGAGGAACAGCAGCAGGACAGCAGTGAAGGTCAGCAGCGAAAAGAAGATGATGAACAACAGGTACAAGAGGAAGAGCAGCAGCTTGATATTGGAGGACAGGAACAGCAGCTTGGGTAGGAAATTGAGCAGCATCTTGAGCCACAAAATGGGAAGGAAATCCAAGCACAGCAGCAGCTTGATTTTGGTGAAAAAGGGCAGCAGGTTGAAACACAAATTGAACAAGGCATTGAAGTGGAACAGCAAATTGATGTTGGTGAATAGGGGCAGCAAATTGAACAACAAGAAGAAGACACACAACAGCCTCAAGGAGAGCAGCAGTTTCAAGAAGATATCAAGGGTAAAGCAGTTGTGTCTCCTCCTCCCAAAAGAACACAGCCCAGCACAGCAAGGAAGAAAGGGCCTAAGGCTGCCACTCCAAAAGTGACAAAATTGTCCCTAGCAAAAGAAAATTGCCCAAGAGGTCACCCACTAGCATGCCAAGGAGGAAAAGTGCAAGATTGGCCTTCAAAGGGAAAAGCAAGGTTGGAGAAAGTGAAAAACATGGAGGTGCATTGGCTGTCATTCCAATCCAAAGTGATGACAGCGATAATGAAGCCCGTATTCTTGAAAACCTCCTAATCCATAGAGAGGGGCATATTGAGGCATTGGAAAATGATCTTCAACGGGCAAGGAACTTCAACTATTTCTTGGAGACCCAAAATAAACAGATGAATGTTCACACAACAGTTCATGAAGCACGAGCTATCAAATACAAGAATGAGGCAGCTAAGGCGCGAATGAGGATAGAGGAGCTCATTGGTGAGTTTGATGAGAAAGAGGAAGGAGACCAGTCTAGGCGGAAGAGGCCTAGGACCATAGGGCTTAAAAGAGCCTTGGAAAAGCAGAAAGAAGAAGAACATGCCCATTTTCAAGCTTTTCCCCTCACTGCACTCCTTGAGCAGGAAATTGAAGAAAACAAAGAGGCATGGCTTGAAAGAGCCAACAAACACTTGGAGATGAAACTTGAAAGAGTAAACAGAGATCTAGAGCTGCAAAGGAAGAGGACACATCACTTTCAAAAGTTGAATCAGTTTGCCCGGCGCAAACTAAAGGCAACCCAAGAGAAATTGAAGAAAGCAAAGGAGAAGTGCCCGGCACGGAAAGAGGAGAAAGGCACATTAGCTCTTGATATTTTGGCCTCAGCTTCGGAGCATGTTGCTAGGGACCCTTGAGGGTCATGCGCACCAATTTTGGGCCCATTTTGACGACTTTTTGTTTTTTGGCATTTTTTGAGTTTTTGGTCAAAAACTCATAAATTCGCCATTTCATTTTGAGGATTTGTCAAGTGAGGAGGATGATATCATTTGATGCCATAATTCTATGAGCAGGTCCTCAACGATTTTCAGAGCATTTGGAGATCATTCACCCCCTCAAAATGGCGAAAAATGCTCACTTTTTGCACATTCTGCCCGACATATCAGCAGTTTGCAATTTTATGGCTTTTTACACACAGGTACAGATTTGGAGGACTTCCAGGCATCAGATTGAGGTGATTTCAGTTGCGACGGAAAGTAGACACTCAGAGCTTTCCAACGAGCTATCATGAGCCTTGTTTCGACATCAGGAAGGCTGCTAAATGTTTCCGGCAAGTCAGGGGACCTTTTTCTGATATAAATTTGAAGTATTTTTGTAATTTTTGAACCTCAAAAATCTGCTTTTCCCAAATGTGCGTTTAGCTATTTTTACACTTGGAAAATGATCCAAAGTCAATTAAATTCCCTTTTTTAGCAATTTTTAAATATTTTATGAGATATTTTTGTGCCTTGGGCTTTGCAAAGCCTCAAGGACAAGTTTAGATATTTTGATTAGGCCAATGGGATAGCTAGTTGCACCATGAGGTTTTCCTCACTTGAGCCTATTTATTCCACAAGGCTTCATTGTAAAACAAGGCTGAACTTGAGAGAAGAATTAATATATTGGTCATATGAGCTTTGAAGAACATACTTGTGTTATGATTTTGGACTGCCTCTTGGATGCTTTTGATGAATGATGAAGGATTGTTGATGGATTCCATGACATGGTAGAATGGTATAGTGTTTCTTGCTTTGTTGTTGTCTTCTAGTTTTCATTCATAATACATGTTTTATTGCTTGCTATAGATCAGTAGAGATTAAGTTTGAGATATGCCCATGGAGGCACCTCAAAATTCTTGAATCTTCATAGCTTTTATGTTTTCTTCTTCCTTAGTTGCACTAAAGAATTCTTAACTGCTCTTTAGTAATTTAAGGATATTGTTGCTAGTTTCATTTATAAGTTCTATGCATGTTGAGTAGGATGTATGGTGTGCCCTGCTTACCTATGACTGTCCATAGTTCTGTCCATGAAACTATCTCTTTGACTGATTAGCTTATCATCTTGTTGAACCAAGGAGGCCTAGTCCCGATCTAGCCCTTTGCCTAAAACTATGAAAGCTTGTTTGTCAAAGTGCCCAATAACTTAAAGACTGTGTTTAGGCGTTCTAGCATAGTATTTTGAGTTGTTAGTCCGTCTTATGTGTTTTCCCCAAAGTCTGATAGCCATTTCCCAAAGTTAGAGGATCTTATACTTCTATGCATGGCTTGAATGTTTGTTTCAATGTGTTGATTAGTTTATAGTTACATGTTGCATGATTAAGGGTTTTCTTTACCATGTTTATGTTATCTATTAAACAAGTGATGCTTGAAACTCTTTGTTATTCACAAACTTGATGTCCATTTACTCCATTTTGCCCAAAGATCCTTTCTACCTTGAATCAAATCGGCCCTACAGCAGCCTTGCATCATCATCTCATAGCTTCCCTGACCTTTTTTGACCCCATAGCCCAGTTGATCTAACTTCTTGTTATCCATTTTATATCTTTGATTAATTTCATCCCTCAGAAACTTAAAAACAAAAATCAAAAACTCACTTCATAACTAGCCTAATATCAGAACACCATAAGCAAACACACCGATATCTTTTACATCTAATAGAGAGAGCCCTCTCTGAGTCCAGGAAGGCTAGGTCTTTGGGCTCCAAAGCTTGGTTTGATGTTACATTGTCATTTGGCTCACCAATCGGCCAAATCACGGGACCCTAACATAATGGCAACCACGGTGGGACTTTGAGTATTAAACGAACTTAGTTTCCCTAAATCTTTAGAGACTTTTGAGAATATTAGCTGGCTGACTTATCCCACCGCTCCCTAACATAATGGCGATCACGGTGGGACCTATTGAGCTCATGATAGTTTAGCAAACCTTTATAGACTCCGTAGTCCTTCAAATTTTAACTTAAACCATCAGCCTTTAGAATCATTTAGTGTAAACTCTCTACTTCACCATCTTAGCAAATTGATGAATCAGGTTTATAACACTTTTACATCCCAGGCTGCACATAAAACTCAGAAAAACCCCAAAATACTCCCTTAGATTGGTTTTTGTCAATATTGGTGGTGGACCATACAAGTATATCTCAAAACAAACTGATAATCCACCTGGCGACTCCACTAACCTCTAGTAGGCCTTACTATTTTACCAAACTCTAGGTTACTATCCGATAGACCTATCCCATCGCTCACTAACATAGCGGGAGATGGCGGGACACTGAGTACATGATAGTCTAGCAAAATCTTATAGACTCTTTGGTCTTTTAGATACTTAAATAAGCAAGCAGCCTATAGACCCATTTAGAGTAAACTCTTTTTTGTTCTCATCACCCTAGCAAAGTGTTGAAACAAGTCTAGGATTACTTTAACAAACCATAGGCTGCACATAAAACTCAGAAAATCCAAAACATTCCCAGATTAGTTACTGGTGGTGGACCATAGCTATCTTCATAAAAACAACCCAGTTCCACCTGGCGACTCCACTAATCCATCCCTTTTATTTTGAACATCCTTCACCTTAGTAGAACTTTAGAGAGACTACTCATCCAGAACATTCACCAATACCATTCTCTCTAAACTCTAGATCGAAAATCTGGCTTCACGAAGAATTAACACCAGATCCCATCCAGACCCAAACCCCCCCATCATAGTAGATGACCCAGAAAAGATTCTATGGCAAGCTTCCGAAACTGACCATCTAGCTACTGGTAGATCCATCCGTAGAACAAGATCAGTACCTAAAAATCTCACTATCCTACCATATTCACCTTTTGAATTAAAGTCATCAAAAGCTCTTTTCAGAAATAGGTCTCATAGTAAGATAAACTTTGACGATATTGAAATCCTAGACCAATCACACAGTCATAGTAGAGAAGCCTCACCTTCCACCCCCCCCGACTTTCAGCTTCTCCATCAATTTGGCTCCTACCATCCCAGATCTGCTCAAAACCAGATCACTAGTCCAAGTTCATCCGCCACACCTGTTCAAAACACCTCATCTCATCCCACTAGTCCTCATCTTGTACATCATCCATTAGCTCCTGTCATGGCAGCCTGGTACGCACCTTTGGTGTTGCCACCGCCTTTGGCTCCTCTCCCAAATAAATATCAAGACAAAATCCCACACTTTACTGGAGAAGACACCACTACACCTCAACAACATATAAGTAGGATGACTGATGCTTATGAATACCTGGAGGTACAAGACGAGACCTTCAGAATGAGAATATTCGCCCAAAGTCTTGGTGGTGAACCCAAAACATGGTTCAAAAGCTTAACTCCAAACAGCATCCACAATATCCCAGAACTACATCAAGTCTTCAGAAATAGGTGGGAAATCCGAAGAAACCCTATTCAAATCCTGTCAGAATATAGCAACCTAAAACGGGAAAATGGGGAAAGTGTCCAGGCTTACTGCACTAGGTTCAACAGTGTATATAACTCCCTCCCACCTCATTTCAAACCCCCACTTGGTTTAGCCTTGGAAAAATTCCCCGAGGGTTTCGATCCGGACATGACATATCATCTGAGAGACAAGGATCCCCCTACCTTAGAAGAAATGCAACAAATAGCCATAAAAGCAGATGCCAACTTAGCAGAAAAAAGGGCTAGGACTAGATCAGAAAGAAAGGTCACATATAAAGACGAGGTCTCCACTTCATCACCTTCCCTAGATCCTAGAATAGATGATTTAGTCAAAACCATGGCCAAAATGTGGGAAAGGATAAATGAAAAGGCCCCTGTTAGGGACAACCAACAAAACCCTCCAAACAGAAACCAGAACCAAAACTTTAGGAGGGAACAACCCCAAAACAGACCAAGGGAAAATGACCAACAAGTTAGGCCACCATTCAATGAAAACTATGTGGAAGAGGATGACAGGATACAGAAACTCTTGATGAACATCATTTAAACCTCATAGGATCTGATAATGAGAGTGAGGTGTACCTCACAGAAGAAGAACAAGCATTATTTTCTCCTAATCAAGATGAGACCAACTATGAAGATCTCGATGACCCTGCCATAGATTTTCAGAATGCCATAATAGAAGCTCACAGGCAATATAACCTTAGAAGCAGAAAAAATCAAAACCATTCCCAAAAGGGTAGTCCTGACAATACCAAAACCTCTGATAATATCCTAAATAAGACCATGGATAGAAACAAAATTGGGGCCAAAAAGATTGACCAAAACAAAGGTAAGGCCATTCCGACAAGTATTAGCTCAGATACTCCTAGTACCTCTACAAAAACCCCAGAGTTGGCTGTATCAAACAAAGTCCCAAGCCAAAGTCAGCAGATTAAGAACATAGAAAAAGTTATGTCTGAAAAATCTGAAACAAATATGCCCAAACTACATACTCCTTTTAGCTTCGAAGGGGAAATTTCCAAAATAAAAATTACCATACCCCTCACAGAGCTAATAACTGTGGATAGGTATAGATATCAAATCTTCAAAGTCCTTGACCTAGAGAGCAAGGCAGATACCTTGAATCTAACTGACGACAAACCCGAGCTCTTATTTGGCCCTAAAGTAGAAGGTGGATACCAAGAAGGATCTATTTCTCCTTTCTATATAAGCTTAAACATACGGGACAAAATATTACATAATGCCATGTTAGATTCTGGTGCTTCCCATAACCTCATGCCTAAAGCAGTCATGGAAAACCTAGGACTGGAAGTGACTCAACCTTACAAAAACCTGTATTCTTTCGACTCAAGCCAGGTCAAATGTTTAGGTCTGATAAAGAATCTAGATTTTTCCCTAACACAACTACCAGCCAAAAACTTAGTCATGGACGTAGTAGTGGCCGATATCCCACCCAAGTATGGAATGCTACTATCAAGAGCATGGGCTGCCAAAATACAAGGTAGCCTTCAAATGGATATGTCATTCGCTACTATCCCAGTTTTCAACCAAACTAGGAGGTTATACCGAGAGACTCACATGAAATACATGGTTAGCAATAGAGATAGGCCAAACAATACTCCCATCTATTCCGTTCATTCCAATTTAGATTCTTTTATCTTATACAATGAAAGTGATATAAACAAGCAGATAAAAGAAAATGAAGACATTTCCAAACCATTACTGAATGAAGAAATTGATGACCAAAGTCCCAAGAAACCTGAAAAACAGCTTAGTATCATGTATGAAAAGGAAACTCTTTGGAGTATAAGCTTTGACGGTTCTTGTGGCAAAACGGGATCAGGAGCCGGCATCTGGATTCACAATACTAAAGAAGGTCATTCTTTTAGATTGGAATTCCAATGTACTAATAACATTGCGGAATATGAAGCCCTTCTCATTGGTCTACACATACTTAGGGACCTAGGCGCTAAGAGAGTATCAGCCCAAGGAGACTCAGAACTTGTAATCAGACAAATCAAAGGTGAATATTCGGCAAAGAACCCAAGACTAAGAGAATATAGGAATGCAACTTTGGATATCCTTAAAACCTTTGAGAAATATGAACTCACCTATATCCCTAGGATTCAAAACAGCCTAGCAAATGAACTCGCCTTTGCTGCGAGTAATGGCCAAATACCATGCCTAAGTGAACAATATAGTACTCAGGTCAAACATCGCCCTACAGTACCAGATAATCTTGACCATTGGAAAATATTCCAAGACGATGATCAAATTGATGATTTCCTACAATCTAGGAATGAGTTTGAAATAACCAAAACAGACTCAGGAGACGAAGAAAGGAAACCCAGCCAAAGTCAAGACCAAGAGCTAAATCCACCTTTGTGGACCAATCTAAACCTGGTAGACCATCCATATGACAAGGAGATAGAAGAGGACATTGACCAAAGGGAACTCGAAGTCTTACACTGCGAAAATGACACCATACCCAGAGGGCTCGCACCTTTAGAAGAATTGTTTGACTTTAATGATGTGGCCAAAAAGCCTAAAATGGAATCTACAGAAGGTGACATAGAGGAATACAACATAGGAAGTCCAGAAGAGCCCAAAAACATTAAACTGTCCAAAACCCTCCCGCCTCTCATAAAACATAAATACATCGAACTGTTTAAGGAATTTAAAGATGTGTTTGCATGGGGATACCAAGATTTGAAGTCATATGACACCAGCATCATCCAACATAAAATTCCCCTCAAAGAAAACCAAAATCCTTTCAAACAAAAGTTAAGAAGGATAAACCCAGTATTACTACTGTTGGTTGAAAAGGAAATTAAAAAGATGTATGATGCCGAGATAATAGTGTCTCTCCGATACTCCGAGTGGGTCTCAAATCTAGTGTCAGTTAGGAAAAAGACTGGTGAAATCAGACTCTGCATAGATTTCCGAAACCTGAATAGGGCATGTCTGAAAGATAACTATCCTTTGCCCAAAATGGACCACATACTTCAGAAGGTAGTAGGCGCTAAAAGAATCTCATTGCTTGATGGTTTTTCTGGTTATAACCAAGTGTTGGTTTACCCTACCGATCAACATAAGACAACTTTCACCACCCCTTGGGGCACTTTTATGTACGTTAAAATGCCTTTTGGACTGATGAATGTTGGCGCCACATTTCAAAGAGCCATGGACATAGCCTTCTCAGAAGACATAGGTGTTTTCATAGTCATATATCTTGACGATATAACGGTATATTCTAAATCAGATGAAGAACACCTAGCACACTTAAGAAAAGTTTTCAACAAATGCAGAAAATATGGTTTATCCCTAAACCCCAAGAAAACACTTTTCGGTCTAGAGGAAGGAAAACTCCTAGGTCACATTATTTCGGAAGAAGGAATTAAAATAGACCCCCAGAGAATCGAAGGTATATTACAGATAAGTCACCCCAGAAACATAAAGGAGTTACAATCCTTTATCGGAAAGATAAATTTCTTAAGAAGATTCATCCCAAACCTTGCTGAACTCCTGAAAGATATCACAAATATGTTAAAAAAGGAGGTCGGGGTTAAATGGACTATAGAAGCCAAAAAATCTTTTGAACTAATTAAAAGGGCCTTAACTGAAACACCAGTATTGATAAGCCCTAACTTTACCAAATATTTTTACATTTTTTCATTCGCCTCCGAACACACAATAGCGGCGGTGTTGTTGCAAAAAAATGCAGCTGGGCAAGAGCAACCCATTGCCTTTTTTAGCAAATCCCTGAGAGATGCTCCCTTGAAATATAACATCATGGAAAAATAGGCATTCACATTGGTAAAAGCACTGAAAGATTTCCGAGTTTACATCTTGCATTCTCATGTCATAGCTTTTGTCCCTAATACTGTCGTCAAGGACATTCTGAACCAAGATCCCAATGGTAAAAGGGGAAAATGGATCGCTATCATCCTAGAATATGACTTAGAAATCCGGCCTACCAAACTAGTTAAAGGACAAGGACTTGCAAGACTAATGGCTGAAACCAACCTCCAAGCTTTAGATATAAATTTTTTCGATGCCTTAGAAGAACAGGAAGAGTGCACACTCCCCCCTATTGATCAGACATTTTTGGATTCACCTTGGTATGCATATATTCTTTATGTATTAACTTATCTGAATGCTCCTCCGACTTTATCAAAACAAAAGCAAGATTCCTTAAACAAAAATCTTTAAAGTTTTGCATTTTAGATGGTTTTCTGTATTGGAAAAATCCCACTGGTATGCTGCTTAAATGTTTGCTTGAGTCTGATGCAGAGAAAATTATGCACGAAATGCACGAAGGGGAATGTGGGGGCCATCTCTACTGGAAAACCACTGCAAACAAAATCCTTAGAGCCGGTTATTATTGGCCTACCTTATTCCCTGATACTCACAAACTAGTTATGACATGCCATAAATGTCAAATTTTTGATGGCAAGAAAAAGCTTTTACCTTTGCCCTTACATCCCATTATAGTTGAAGGACCCTTCCAGCAATGGGGTTTAGATTTCATTGGGGAAATTCACCCCTCCTCATCTGCTCAACATAAATGGATCCTCACAGCCACTGATTACTTTACCAAATGGATAGAAGCCATACCTTCCCGGAACGCCACTGATTCAGTCATCATCACGTTCCTAGAAACCAATATCCTATCCAGATTAGGCTGTCCCAGGAAGATCATTACAGATAACGTCGCTGCCTTCTCCTCCAAGAAAATGATAGACTTCTGTCACAAGTATCATATTTCATTAGGACATTCCACAACCTATTACCCTCAAGGTAATGGTTTAGCCGAGTCTTCTAACAAAAGCCTAGTCAACATTATCAAAAAACTTCTTGAACAAAATCAAAAAGCATGGCATGGGAAACTAGTACACGCCTTATGGGCTGATAGATTAACTACCAAGAAATCCATAGGTATGTCCCCTTACCAGCTAGTTTATGGTATAGATGCCATTTTCCCAACATCTTTAGGGGTTCCAGTAATGAAACTATTACAAGAAGTCCAAATAGAAGAAAATGACATGCAAAGGAGGGTAAATCAGACTATCCATTTACAATAAACCAGAGAAGAAGTTTACCAAAGGGCTCAGTTAGCACAAGATAAAATAAAACATATTTTTGACAGAAGAACTAAGGAAAATGATTTTCAAATTGGAGATAAAGTTTTAAAATGGGATTCTAGAAGAGAAGACAAAGGTAAACATGGCAAGTTTGAAAATTTATGGAAAGGGCCTTACATCATCAGCTCAGTCAGTGGAAACAATGCTTTCTTCTTGCAAGAACCTGATGGGACTGAAATTTTTGGGGGTCCTGTGAATGGCAGGACATTAAAGCATTATTTTTTTCAGGAGCTCCATTTCTGAGTTTGAAACACTTTCATTCATTGTACATACCATTGTTTGAAATATTGAAAAATAGAAAAGTCAAAAATAGTAAAAGATAGAAAAGAGGGCGAGTGAAGATAGAACAAAGCCCCATGTTCCAAAAAAATAGTCTTTCAGAAAGCGAGCAAGTCTAAATGCCGCTACTAGTACTTCAATGTCTTGTTCAGCTATCTAGCCTAATCATAGTTGAGCATGTTTAAATTTATTTGCTGATAAGTTAGTGAGTGCAAAGATAGTCAACATTGTGTAAGATTGACTTATCACAGAGTTTAGATTAGGGAGAGATTCTGGTTCCACATGCCTAAAACAGAACCAAAGAGAGAAGCGAGGGATGAAAAATACATTGTACATCTTAGCCCCGCTTCTCTAGTTTTCCTTTTGTTGCAAAATAATATTTGTGTGCAGCTTGTCTTTTATGCCGCAAATGCATGACAAATTAGACTGTCTAATCCTGATTTGATCATTTTGAATTTCATGTTTTAGATTAGAGAACAAAATCCTGTCAAATTGCTTAATCTTGACAGTCGATCTAGTATAGGTAGAGTAATGAAGGAGTTCATCAGTTTAATCTGAACTCCCGGCAGATATAAGAGTAGAAATAGATAGGTTCATTTTGCAAAAAGAAAAATATACATTGTCAAAAGGCTGCTAGTTCAAATGCGCCAAAGAGAAGAAAAAATGTTAGAAAAGATAGTGGGGTAGGTAGAAGTATCATTGATGTTAACCATGCTGTCACTTTTAAGAAATAACATCAAAGAAGGGTGAATTTTTGCGCCAATGGATAAGGCACTGGTCTTCATAAGCCAAAAATCTGAATTCTGGACACCTCCTGACGAGGAGCTGCCCTCCCCAAATGGAGCCACTGTTAGTCATCAGTATTTTTCACTTGTTAGTGATGACTAGATCCATTGCTGAGTTTTCTAGAAGCTGATCTCCATATGTCAATTTGTCATCTAGAAAACCCTCATAAAACTTTTTTCGCCCTCCTACTTTTTCAGTCCGCCCATGTCAAAGTCAAAACTCATTATCACTATCCTGTCTAGCTTTAGCCCTACTGGTCTGCCCATCAGCTCTAAAAAGCAAATCCAAGTCTGTTTCAAAAGCCTCCCCTAAGTTAGGAAGTGGCGCTTTAAGGCATTTTACCCTTGGCAACCATCAAAAGGCCAAAAACCTCCATCTGATACAGACCAATCATGACAGACCTCCCACTCTGCAAATGAAATTGTTAACAGCCCTAAGTCACGCCACTTACACACCCCTAAGTCTCAGCACTGCATAGACCAAAGTCTCAAGCTGATTATTAGGTGTTTTTACAGTGTTTTATGGATTTTGCAAAGACAGGAAATATAACATCATCTCAGGAGAAATTTCTTGAATCTACATTTAGAAGAACAACTGCTTCTCAATGTAAACATGAGCCTGAGATACATCTGCAAGACAGAGAGTTACTCATCAAGACCTTGCGGCTTCCTTTCAGCATGAAATCACAGTAAAAGAAAGACACCAATGTCAAACAGACTGGTAATTTGTCATGGCCAAGAACCTCCTTCATTTACAAGCAGAGGGTTAAGGCGCCTCCTTCATCTACAAGCAGAGGGCGCTGGCCAATATTGACTTCAAGGATTGCAAAAATTACTATAAACACAGCTTTGCCTTTTACTAGACAGTAACACAGTGACTCTGGGTTTCTGAGTGTAAGTGATTATCATAATAGTGCTAAGATCTGAAATGTGCAAGACAAGAGAAGACAGAGTGTGTGGTTTTGTAAAGAGAATCAGTTGAGTTTTCAGTCATCATCAGGGCTCATCAAAAAAGGGACTCCTTAATCAAAACTATCATAACAAACATCTCTGCAGGGTTGTTAAGATGCATAGCTTAAATTAGTCTTAAACAGGAAAATACTTCAGTGAAAAGACACCTGTGTGTTCTTCTGTTCTTGTTGAAATGTCAAACACAGTCCATGGTTTCTGAATGAAAATAAAGAAAAGGCAGGAAAGCAGCATATAGTCCCAGACCTAAGACATCTTGCTATCAGTCAAAGCGCCGGTGTAAGTCCAGTTGTTGCAAGCTACCCTCCATTACAAAGACAAGCCAACAGTTATTCCACATCTTACATACTTGCCTTTTCTACACAAGGACAGAAGCTGGTTATGATTTGAGTGCTAAAAACCCTAGGACAGACATGCAAAGCTAATCAAAGAATGGCATTATTGGAAGTAACTCCATTTATGGAACAAGTGCTTTTTCAAAATAAGTTTGTCCTAAGTTGACAGTAAAAATCTGAGCCTGGTTTTCCCAAGAGATACTGCAGCTAGTATATAGAGTTATAAAGTATAAAAGGATTTTGGGCATACTCTCAGATTTTGAAGAGGTTTTCAAAACAAGTACAAACCTGTCATTATAAAGATCAGAGGTATCACATCAGCACTGGGAGCAGATGAAAGATTGTAAAAGAAAGCACCTTATTAGACAAAGGATGATCAAACCTGGGTGGGTACCACTACAGTTTACACCTTTAGTCAAAATTCAGCTCACAGGGGGCATCATTTAATTCCAAAAAGGCATTAAGAGCAAGATGTTAGTTTTTGTTGATGAAAGGGAAAAGAATCTGTCAAGAAAATTGAAGAATACCCTGCACACCTTTCTTTGTACATTTTCAATAAAGGAAAACTCTTGGAAGAAAATTCCCCTCTTATTAAAAAGATAATAGTAGGAGCTCGGACAATATCACTAGGTCTCACCCACAGTTAGAAAGAAGCATCAGTTGGAGACATGCAGCTACAGTCCTAAGGAAGATTTGATCCAGTTTTTCTCTAGCAAACAGGTGGAGGTGTATAGAGCAGAAAAGTGCCAAATCAAATTTTGAAGTGATAGGTCATTTCCTTGCAGATGTCAAAGGGCGCCCCATCAATCATTGGTGTATTACTAAGTGAACCTTCCATGTTGAAAATATCACCAAAAGGGGCCAGCAATAGTAGAGGTTATTCCCTAATGTTAAAAAACAGTGAAAGAAATCTAATCCTGGAGGTTTGTTATTATAAAGGATCATACTCACCCAAAACTAGCCAGAATGTATGCCACTTTTTGCCAACAATATTTAAAGGTCTCGAGCTATGTTTTGAAAAAATGAAGGTTCGACTGTTGTTTAAAAAACAAACCTTTTTCAAACTTTTGAAAAAGAACCCTCTCCAAATTAAATATCAAAGGGACCGTTGCTTTCTCTTTACTTAAAAGGGGGTCAAAGCCGTGGTCATTCTGTTTTGAAAATCCATCGAGCCCGAGCAAAGCCCCTTTGCTGCCCTCAAGACCAAACAAGGAAGATTGGAGCGTTTTCAGAGAAGTTGTCACAGTTTATAATTGCGCGACGTGCCTGTAAGTCTGCGCGACGCGCTCAGGAGAAATTTTTCACAGGCGCTCAACGGTCGTGCGACGCGCCTGTGCACGGTGCCCGGCTGACCCGACAGAGCCACCCAACACCACTTTTTGCGCGGCGCCCTCCACTGTAAACATGCCGCGCACGTTTAAACCCTCCAATACGCCTCCAGTTCACATAAAAAGTTGCTCCAACTCTCCACAAAGGATTTCCATCAAGTTTGAAGGTATTTTTACGTCCTCTCCCCCTTGGTTTCAAAATTGCTAAGTGTTGTGAGAGGTTTAAAAAAAACTACAGTTCAAGTTTATAAAAACTAACTATTGATGTGGTGATAAGGTTAGAAGCAAAACACTAAAGGTTTGAATTAAGCACTAGTATGAGTGACCATTGCAATTTGCTCTCAAAATTGGGATAAGACAAGGTCAAAACTGTCATGTTATGTGCATTATTTGAAACAGTCAGAAGTTTGCCAAGGACACTTTGAAAGCGTGTAGGTCAAATGATTATGAGGAACAGTGATACAAAGGAAAGATAGTTGTCATGTGAGAGGTTTCTCATATAGTTTTAATGATAAATGTTGGTTTCCATATCATAAAAACATCAAAAAAGCAGGGTTCTCTTACCACCAACACCAGAAAGTGCCATCACTGTGTTTTCTTTGGCTTGACTGTGTATGCCCTTGTTTGAAACCGTGCTGGAGTGGTAGATATAGTGCTAAAGGCGCCTACAGGAAAGAAATTGTGTTGAACTAGGAGCTGTGTGTTTTCACCTTTATTAATCAAAGGACCAGAGATCCTATACCTTCAAAGCATCAAAGGGCACTCCTATAAACCATAGAAGGGACAGTTTTTCACTGAGTTTTCCACTTAACTGTCTTTTTTCTCCAAGCTTATTTTGATAAAGTTGATATTCAGATGGAGTAGAGTTTTTTTGCTACAAAGGCAAGGGTTTCACATTGATAGGGTGCTTTAACTATTTGACAGGATAAACTCCCACAGGCTTGGTTGAAACTTGTAAAGCATTCTTCAAAAACTCTGTCACCTTGTTCCATAACAGTGAGTTTGACTGTATGCCCACACTGGAGGTTGACTATGTATGTGGTATGATTTTGTTTGATGGGATGACATACCAATAGAGAATAGTGAAGTGTAATAAGAAAAAGGGTTTTTGTTAAAGAACAGTTTGTTGGTTGAAAGCTACAGGGAAAAGTGACTCCTATTTCTCACAGAAAGAGACAATTTTCACTGTGTTTTGGCTTGACTGTTGTTCATTCCTCGAGCTTATTTGATAAGTGGATGTTCATATAGAGTAAAGGTTTTTTCTACAAAGGCAAGGGTTACATTGATAAGGGGCCTTGATTATTTTGAAAAAAGAAAACTCCTACAGCCTCTGCTTAAAACTTTTGGAACTTTTCAAACTCTGTTACCTTTGTTCCAGGACTGTGACATAGACTGTCTCATTACACTAAGGGTTGATTGCTTAAGACATAAGTTTGTTGAGTAATTGGCACATTAGACAGGGCAGGTTTTGTAATGATTGGAAAGCCTACTTTGGACAAAGATTAAAATGAGTTGTCAACCTCCAAACTTCACAAAAGCAAAGTGATTTTTTGACACTTTACACAGAAAATTCACCTAACAGTTGTCTCCTTTTCACTGTATGATATCTTATTGAAAAGTCTGTTGGCAGAGATACTTTCAAGGTGGAAGGCCACTTTTTAAGGGAGCAAGGGTTCTTTATATCGTGAGGGAACAATGTGGAGTCATCCAAAGACATTGTTCATTATCTAAACAATGAATTGACACAGTTTGGCTCCAAGAAGACAGTTTATAGACAGTGAGGCTGTTTGTTTCTTCAAAAGCACATTTAGGTCAAAATGCCTCCAAGGCAAGACAGCAGGAGTGGTTCACATAAGAGATATGAGCCAATCTCTACAGAGGAGGTTAATGCTCATCCATCCATCCTTTTCAACTTCCATGAAGTAGGTTGTCTAGATTTCTGCCAGAAGATACAGGAGGTCAAAAGTTTTTCGCCATTGACACACCTATGCGCCCTGAGGTTCCAGAACAAGCATTTCCAGGTAGCGGACCTTGATTTCAAATTTTCTCCCAGATCAGTGTCCAAAGCCACCAAGATTCCATATCATGGTGAAAAATGGTTCAAACAGGCCCATCTTGACTTAGAAGATTACAAGCCTTTCATCAAGCCTAAGCGTAGAGATACTTTCACTGCTATTTTTCCTTTTTCTTATCTTCTTGACAGCTATGCTCCTCTTATGAAAGTCATAATGAAGTATTTTACTTGTGAAGGGAGGTTTACTCGAGTTTATGCCTACCATGTCCGATTATTGATGCATTTCACTAGAACCAGGCAGCTAAATCTCCCTTACTTTTTATACAAGAGCATCGAGAAGATGGCATCCACAGTCCAGAAGAAGGCCCCACCTCTGCAAATACCTTCCCTTTTCC
The DNA here is from genome assembly GCA_034641835.2 of Pinus albicaulis. Classification (NCBI taxonomy): domain Eukaryota; kingdom Viridiplantae; phylum Streptophyta; class Pinopsida; order Pinales; family Pinaceae; genus Pinus; species Pinus albicaulis. The sequence continues at coordinate 1,463,042,701 of CM076578.1, read as the reverse complement.
ATCATTCTCTGATCAAAATTATCATCCTACACCAGCTAGAGAAGAAAGAAGTTCCATGGGATGTATTCATCAGTCACCCAGATTTCTCTACTGTTCCTCTTGTCCATGTGTCTCCCACTCAGCCTATTCATCGCCCTATACCTTTGTCCAGCAGGCCTACTCCTAGAAGGCTCAAAGTTACCACTGAACAGTCAAGACAGCAGGAAGAAGGAGAAGGGAGTAGACATCAAGATGAGAAAGGTCATGAGCAAGAGGAAAGGGATGAAGAGCAGCAAACAGAAGATGAGGAACAACAGTAGGACAGTGGTGAAGGTCAACAGCGAAAATAAGATTATGAACAACAGGTACAAGAGGAAGAGAAGCAGCTTGATATTGGAGGACAGGAATAGCAGCTTGGGCAGGAAATTGAGCAGCATCTTGAGCCACAAAATGAGCAGGAAATCCAAGCACAGTAGCAGCTTGATTTTGGTGAAAAAGGGCAGCAGGTTGAAGCACAAATTGAACAAGGCATTGAAGTAGAACAACAAATTGATGTTGGCGAACAGGGGTAGCAAAATTAACAGCAAGAAGAAGACACACAGCAGCCTCAAGGAGAGCAGCAGTCTCAAGAAGATGTTAAGGGTAAAGCAGTTGTGTCTCCTCCTCCCAAAAGAACACAGCCCAGCACAGCAAGGAAGAAAGGGCCTAAGGCTGCCACTCCAAAAGTGACAAAAGTTGTCCCCAACAAAAGAAAATTTCCCAAGAGGTCACCCACTAGCATGCCAAGGAGGAAAAGTGCAAGATTGGCCTTCAAAGGGAAAAGCAAGGTCGGAGAAAGTAAAAAACATGGAGGTGCATTGGCTGTCATTCCAATCCAAAGTGATGACAGCGATAATGAAACCCGTATTCTTGAAAACCTCCTAATCCATAGAGAGGGGCAAATTGAGGCATTGGAAAATGATCTTCAACGGGCAAGGAACTTCAACTATTTCTTGGAGACCCAAAATAAACAGATGAATGTTCACACAGCAGTTCATGAAGCACGAGCTATCAAATACAAGAATGAGGCAGCTAAGGTGCAAATGAGGATAGAAGAGCTCATCGGTGAGTTTGATGAGGAAGAAGAGGGAGAACAGCCTAGGCGGAAGAGGCCTAGGACCATAGGGCTTAAAAGAGCCTTGGAAAAGCAGAAAGAAGAAGAACAAGCCCATCTCCAAGCCTTTCCTCTCACTGCACTCCTTGAGCAGGAAATTGAAGAAAACAAAGAGGCATGGCTTGAAAGAGCCAACAAACACTTGGAGATGAAACTTGAAAGAGAAAACAGAGATCTAGAGCTTCAAAGGAAGAGGACACATCACTTTCAAAAGTTGAATCAGTTTGCTCGGCGCAAACTAAAGGTAGCCCAAGAGAAACTGAAGAAGGCAAAGGGGAAGCGCCCGGCACGGAAAGAGGAGAAAGGCATATCAGCACTTGACATTTTGGCCTCAGCTTCGAAGCATGTTGCTAGGGACCCTTGAAGGTCATGCGCACCAATTTTGGGCCTATTTTGACAACTTTTTGTTTTTTGGCATTTTTTGAGTTTTTGGTCGAAAACTCATAAATTCGCCATTTCTTTTTGAGGATTTGTCAAGGGAGGAGGATGACACCATTTGATGCCATAATTTCATGATCAGGTCCTCAGCGATTTTCAGAGCATTTGGAGATCATTCGCCCCCTCAAAACGGCGAAAAATGCTCACTTTTTGCACATTCTGCCCGTCATATCAGCAGTCTGCTATTTCCTGGCTTTTTACACATAGGTACAGATTTGGAGGACTTCCAGGCATCATATTGAGGTGATTTTAGTTGCACGGGAAAGTAGACATAGAAATCTTTCCAACGAGCTATCATGAGCCTTGTTTCGACACCGGGAAGGCTGCCAAATGTCTCCAGCAAGTCAGGGGACCTTTTTCTGATATAAATTTGAAGTATTTTTGCAATTTTTGAACCTCAAAAATCTGCTTTTTCCAAATGTGCGTTTAGCTGTTTTTACACTTGGAAAATGATCCAAAGTCAATTAAATTCCCTTTTTTAGCAATTTTTAGATATTTTATGAGATATTTTTGTGCCTTCGGCTTTGCAAAGCCTCAAGGACAAGTTTAGATATTTTGATTAGGCCAATGAGGATGGAAGTTGAACCATGAGGTTTTCCTCACTTGGGCCTATTTATTCCACAAGGCTCTCATTGTAAACAAGGCTGAACTTGAGAGAAGAAGTAATATATTGGTCATATGAGCTTTGAAGAACATACTTGTGTTATGATTTTGGACTGCCTCTTGGATGCTTTTGATGAATGATGAGGGATTGTTGATGGATTCCATGACATGGTAGAATGGTATAGTGTTTCTCGCTTTGTTGTTGTCTTCTAGTTTTCATTCATGATACATGCTTCTTTCTGCTATAGATCAGTAGAGATTAAGTTTGAGATATGCCCATGGAAGCACCTCAAAATTCCTGAATCTTCATAGCTTGTATGTTTTCTTCTTCCTTAGTTGTACTAAAGAATTCTTAACTGCTCTTTAGTAACTTAAGGATATTTTTGCTAGTTTTATTCATAAGTTCTATGTATGTTGAGTAGGATGTATGGTGTGCCCTGCTTAGCTATGACTGTCCATAGTTCTGTCCATGAAAATATCTCTTTGACTGATTAGCTTATCATCTTGTTGAACCAAGGAGGCCTAGTCCCGATCTAGCCCTTTGCCTAAAACTATGAAAGCTTGTTTGTCAAAGTGCCCAATAACTTAAAGACTGTGTTTAGGCGTTCTAGCATAGTATTTTGAGTTGTTAGTCCGTCTTATGTGTTTTCCCCAAAGTCTGATAGCCATTTCCCAAAGTTAGAGGATCTTATACTTCTATGCATGGCTTGAATGTTTGTTTCAATGTGTTGATTAGTTTATAGTTACATGTTGCATGATTAAGGGTTTTCTTTACCATGTTTATGTTATCTATTAAACCAATGATGCTTGAAACTCTTTGTTATTCACAAACTTGATGTCCATTTACTCCATTTTTCCCAAAGATCCTTTCTACCTTAAATCAAATCGGCCCTACAACAGCCTTGCATCATCATCTCATAGCTTCCTTGACCTTTTTGACCCCATAGCCCAGTTGATCTAACTTCTTGTTATCCATTTTATATCTTTGATCAGTTTCATCCCTCACAAACTTAAAAACAAAAATCAAAAACTCACTTCATAACTAGCCTAATATCAGAACACCATAAGCAAACACACCGATATCTTTTACATCTAATAGAGAGAGCCCTCTCTGAGTCTAGGAAGGCTAGGTCCTTGGGCTCCAAAGCTTGGTTTGATGTTACATCGTCATTTACCCACCAATCGCCAAATCACGGACCTTACTATGTGTTCCCTACCTGGGAGGGCATGCATAACCTGTTCGAAGAAGAGAATCCCAGGGTAATGGAAGTCACCGCTACTGCTGGATCAAGTAATTCCTCTGAAGCGTCTCTTATGGAATTGGCTTGTTCATTTCTTCACAGAATAGCAGCAAGACCGAGAATTCTTCCATATACAGATATGATAAAATGGGTGCTGGATAAAACAGATATTTCGGACAGGCAATTCAGAACTCCAGGACAAGAACTCATTGGGTCATTCACTACAGAAGATTTGAGGCTCATGTATCACTTACCGGAACCTCAGGCGACCTACAACAAACAATTTATGGAGAAGTTCGGCAGAGAAAATGTAAATTTGGCGGAATGCACCAAGGAATGGACCAAGAGAGAGGAACCATTGAAGAAAAAAAAACACGGTATGTACAGTACTGGTTCGCTCACCTCTCCATATTGTTTTGCTACTGCTATGTTATGCAGGCTTTTTGGAAAGCCTGACATAAATATGGTGTTGCCTGAATGGCTCCCTTTGTTAAATGCTGATGTTAATGCCATAATTGTAGACTGGGCAAAAATCTTGTCTGATAATTTAGCCGCTGCCATTTTCAATTACCGGTCCAAACAGACTATTTCCCAGAGGATTTATCCCCCTTTTTATCTATCTGCCTATGTTATGGATTCAATTTTTTTGTTTCTAAATTCCCTTTGATGGGTTGGCAATGGACAATCCATGATCCCTTGCCTATTCATGTCTATCACAAAGAGTTGTGGGAATCAAAGTTTGTTCCTCATTTTTACAAAATTTTCCATGGCATAATGCTGCCTCTGTACAGAATATTGTATAATAAGGATGCTCCAAGGTTATCCCCAGAAGCAGAAGTCGACATTCTCTCTGTCGCAAGATGGTTTGGGGAAGAGTTGTTTACTTATGTGAGGGTTTTTGGAAGTTCTGCTTCCCCCCATGTTTTACCCCTGTATGTTCCGGATAAACTTGTAGCTCGGGAGATTGCTTATCAAACCTGTGGTGAAGGAGGTTTGACAAAGGAATTAAAGGAGAAGAAAAAGGGCATTTGGCCACAATTTCCCATAGCCTGTGGAGAATTTTCACTGTTTGATGTTGGTCACGCAGTCAAAGAGGTAAGCAATATTACATGCTTGCAACTGTTCAAGTTTTCGAGAAGGTTATTTGATCCAATTGATATTGTTAAAAATTTCACCACTGCAATCAAAGTGAGAGTGTTTGTTGGAGAAGAAGATCCTTTTGATGATATATTTCAAACAAAATGTTCATTTAAAGAAGTTTTGCATTTAGCTCAAACAAAGTTATCCCCAGAAGATTTTCAGGAATTTAAAGTTTACAGAGAGAGAAGACTAACTACTATCCCTTTGGAAAATTTACGCTTGGAACCCGCAAGGGAACCAACTCCTAGTGTCAGTCTTAGTGGCAACTCTAATACAGAAAAGTATAAGTCGAAGTCTGACAAAGAGACTTCTGAGCGTTCTAAAAAGATTGATAATGATGAAAGCTCAGTGAAGGATACAACTCAATCTAAAGAGCTTTCACAACAACAGACTTTTACCACTCCACAGTTGAATCTTCCACCTCTCAATGTACAGCAACCGACAGTCAGGACTGAATTGGACAAAGAATGGGAAACTTTTAATCAATTGCTTAATGTAGAAGGACAAAATATACAGACCCCTGTACAGACAACAAAAGTTTTGAGCATGGGAATAAGTAGTAAAGTCGCAGAAACTGAGCATATACCTATCACTCCCTCTTCTGAAATTGTACTCAATATAGAGGACATTCCTCCTCTAGATGTATTCTATAGCCCGCAGTATAAAGAAGTAGTGAGGAAGCAGAGGAAAAAGAGAAAGTTAGAGAGCTCAATCTCTACTGAGGCAGAACAATTAGATGTCTTATGGAAGGATCCTACTACGGATCCAACTGACAATCTTGCCAAGCTATCTCAGATTACAGGAGCTTATGCCTCCACAAATATTGATAAAGCATCTGAGGTAAAGCTATTATTAAATGAAAAATAAGATCAGATACAAGCTCTGCAACAACAATTGCAACAAGCCTGTGCTAACAGTGAAGCACAAATAAAACTTGAAGAGTTACAACAAGAGCTTCAAAAGATGCAAATTGGTTATCAGAAAAGTTTGGCAGATAAAGAGAAACAAATACAGATTATCCAAGAAGAGCACAAAGACGACCCTAAGCTTCCAGAGTTTATTTCAGAGTCTGTTTCCTTGAACAAACAACTACTGCATCAGCAAGACATACTATGCCAGAAAATCTCGCAATACAACTCTTTTTGTCAAGAAAGTGATCAAATCACTAATCATGTCATAGAATTACGACATGATTATGATTTAACTAATGAAAGAGTTACTAATTATATGGCATGGCAAAAGACAGAGGAAGGAAGAAAAGCAGGAGCACCGATCATAAATGATAGTCATAAAGAACTACTCTTCAACAATTGGGATGTACAACTCAGAGAAGCAGAAAAAACAGCAGAGGAAGCAGCTACAGCAGCAGAAAAATTTACTGATTGTGTAAATGAAAATTTGCACAAAGTTAATTTGATTTCTGTGATTATTCCGGGACACCTTCCGCAAGCACAGTAATTACAAACAGAATGGAGGCAAAAGGCTGATGAAAAGGCAAAGTCAATTCAAGAACTAACAAGATTAAACTGGGATTCTTACTGGACATATCTAGTAAAACCCCACAGTCAATGCAGTGCGCTTAGTTGCATCATTAATTCTGCCGATAAGATTGCTCCTACACTTGCCGATTCTGTCTTTTCAGGGTAGTTGAAATCTGAAGTCGGCCAACCACCTCTTCTCAAAACAATGCTGGATGCTTGCAAGATCAAAGATCAAATTCATAAGTAGATAGATGATGGTCTTTATTTTTAGATTTAGTTTGAGTTTTACTATATTTTTGCCTAGGAAAAGGACGGTCATTTAAACCGAATCCTAAATTTTTGTAATAAACTATTTTTAGATTTTAGTTATTAGTATTTAAACCCTTCTCATGCATTTAGAGAAGGGTCTTGAAATTTGTCAAAAACTTATCCTCAGAACATGCACTTCTGCACCCTCAAAGGAGGTTTTGATAAATGAATGGAATGAGATTTATTGATATCTGTGTCTAATATCTGTTACTGATGTTGCATTTCTGTACTCTTGATAGATGTTGGATTAAGAAAGAGATAAATCATTATTGCTTCTAGCTCATAAGTAGAACCAGTTATAAATGGTATTTTTATCTCTTAACTGTTTATGTTTTCTGTGTTAAAAGTGATATTTATGTTTAGTTGTTTATATGTTAATGTTTGAATATCTGAGTTATCATTTGGCATTTTTGTACGGTGATAATTATTTATTTGTACTTGATATATGAATAGCTTGATATGCGATATGTTTTTCACAACTGTTTCATCTAACTTTTTATGTGAAATAGTTTATCTTTATTGAATTATTTTCTCATAATAATTGAATGATCTTTATTATCAATTGTTATCTGAAATCCTTTTAGATCGCATATATTGAAAGATTACATCCCGGGTTAGTTTAGAATTAGATATTTCTTAGAATTCAGTTTGCATATGAATAGATTAGAAATAGATTAAAAGCATTTTAATTAGGAATTTTAGAAAAGAAATATCAAATCAATCTCAAACACACACACACATATTGGGAAACTGGTCCCATTATCCCCAGTCGGACCCACTACACCAAATGGAAAAGGAGCTGCTAACCAAGGTCCAGACCGGGTGGGTATCCCCCTTGTTGTAGACCCGATTTTCGGGGCTTCAACACAACCGGAAATCCAAGTTTGATTTAGGAGGTTGAACTTGATGTGAAATCTTTGGACAATAGTTTCCAAAGCTTGGCACTTGGTTTCCAACTGAGTTAAACATTTCTTCTTCTGCAGAACTTTCTTTATTTCTAAAATGGGTTCTGTTCTATCTGTGATATGAATCTTCTCTAATTCAGCTCTGCTCGTTGAATTCAACACTTTAATCATATCTGAAGCTTCAACAAGTTTTTTTTTAAGTGTTTTTTTTCCCGCTCAATGATTGTTTTGCATTTAGTGATTAGTTCTTCTTGTTCAAAAATAATTTGTATAGAGGGCTGTACCTCAGTCATAGCCTGACTTATTTCTATCCATATGTTTTCCTTGCCTTGGGCCAATGTGTCTGCCATCAATAATTCACTCTCTAACTTCTGAAATTTCTGTGTTAACTTATGGATTTTATGCATTTATTCCATATAAAGAGTATCATTCTTTATTTTCTGTGCTTCTAGATTCTTGAATTTCTCCATAATTTCTTCATTTTCTTGCTTTTGAAGAGACAACTCCTGCATAAGTTTGTTTGTTTCACCTGTTGCTGATGTAGACTCTGTTTTTGTTGATGATGAATTGGGTGTTGTGACTACAATTGAAATGGGCACAACTGAAACTGGAATCATAACCAACTGAGTAGATTGTTCCTTCTCCTTGAGTAGACCTTCAATACGTTCTTCCATATTCTAAATTTGAATGTTTTGCTCAATGATAAGCTTGAGCATTTCCTCTTTTTTTTGCTCACTTTCCTCTGTCTCTTTTTTTTGGGGATCCTTTGTAGAAGGCAATTTGAGTTGTTTTCGCAGAGCTGCAATGTCTTCATTCTTTTTCTTGAGGATTTCCTCTACAACTTTGAAATCTTTAGGATCATATCCAATCTTAATCACTATATATTATAATGATTTGAAAGCTTATCAATATTTAATTGTGACTGAACATTTGAAAGAGTTGTTCTCAATTTTGACAATGCCATGGCAATGTTAGTCATTGTAGAGAAAAGAATTTCTCCTGACTATCTGTGCATGTCCATTTGGTCAATTGGATGAATTTGATTGGCATCAAAATAAAATATGGTCTTCTTGTAATAAGAAGGGGCTTTTGGAAAAGGGACTTGGACATGTATGAAAGCCATCTGCATCCTTCCCTTTTCACTGTCAAATGTTTTCAACAACATGTGCTATGAAGTGGAGGTATGTTTCCAAAATTGATTGTAGACATTGGCCTTTAGAGCTTCATTCTTCTACTTAATCTATAAGAATTTAGAGAAAATATTAGGCTCACCTTGTTCACTTGTTCCTGTTAACTGTATAATCTTCATTGGCTCCTATGAAACTGAAGAGGAGGATGGAGTGTTAGGACCATTTCCCTTTGATGCTGTAGAAACCTTTGCATCACCTAAATAAATTATTTCTAGTTCTTTCTAACTTTGATCATTCGAGATGGTCAAATCTGTCTTTTTATTCTTCTGTTGGATGATGAATTCCTTTGCAATGCTTTTTGAAGATGATGGTTCTTCTATCGACATCTTCTCTTTCTTGTGTTGAGAAATGGCAGTTTGGAGAGTGGAGGTGGAAATAATTTTCTCCTCTACTTCTTGAAGTGTGTTTTTTTCCCATTGATCCTGGTTAATGTATTTTTCAATTTATGGCCTAGGAGTGTGATTGTAAGGAGTTGTATTTAGCTCTACCCTCAAGTTAGAGATGATACTGAATGGATCATATGACCAAGTAAAAATTGGCTGAAAATTCATCCTCTTGAGGATAATATCTGCTTCAACTCCTGTTATCCTGGTGTTGCATATGAAAGAGCCCACCTTTGTCTTAAATTGTGATTTCCTTTTACCTGAAACAAAATGAAACTCATCCATGTTGATCATTTGCCTGATATATTCCAGGGAGAAAATTCTCATTGGAACATATTTAGGCAGCTTGTAAGGTGCCAATTCACAGCCATATACCCTGATCTATGTATAATTATTGTAAAGATACCAGCCACCTATTTTTACTTGATCACTCAGATGAATGATCCTTTTGATTTCTGAACCAATCCTAAGTTCATTATGACTGCTTAAAAGCTGAGAAACTGGATGAGTGAAAGATTAAATAAAATCCGCAAATGAAAATTCAGTTGAAATTGATCTAACCAATTGAGTCCAATGTATGACTGATTGGTTAACACCTTGATCATCTTATTTTTGCAAAGTTATTGGTAACAAATATCCCTGCTAAAAAGGGAACATATAAACCAGTACAAAGGTGTACTTGAACATGCCTTGAGTATTTAAATTCATCATCTACTCATGCATACTATCAGCCAGGAACTGACTATAATTATACATGAATTCTGGCTGACTTTCCTTAGAGAAAATGGAAAAGTAACCCAAAGTAGATTCATCTATTGTTCTGTCATTTTGGTAACCTAACAAGAAGGAAATTAAAGAAATAATGTGCCTGGTTGCTTTTGGGAACATAGTGGATGGATAAGGAGGATTTGTTTTAGGAAGTTAAACATCATTTGGAAAGGTTTCAAAGATCTGAGCTATCTGAGGAAATGTAAGTTTATGGTATAAATCCATGAGGGTAGCTTGGGAAAAATGGCTAAGGGAATCATTATGTGGGATTAACAATGTCTGGTTTATAGTTTCAGGTGTAATAGAAATTAGAATGTCTCTGTTTTGAGCTACTACAGTTCTCTTAAGAGGGTCATATCTAGGTTGACACCAGGTGACTAAATCAGGAAACTCATGGGTTTGAGGAAAGGTAAACATGGGCAACAAGGTCTCCTAGAGTTTGACTTCATATTGCTTATCTAAATACTTTTGTTTTAGCTAGAGATGTAATTCGTACAGTTCGAATTCACATTCTGTGTGTGTGATTTTGAAAAACTAGTCGGCTAACACGATATGGTCAAGATCTATGGTTGTGGAAACATTTGGATCTTCTTTTGTCACTGTTTTTCGACCCTTCCCTTTTTGTGCCATTTATTTCAACAAAGGACAAGAAAAATGGCTTCTCTAATAAATTAATACCTACAGAGAGTGGTCTCTGCAAATACTGATAGACCTGTGAAATAATATGTTGATAAGGGCGATAGATAGAGGAGCGATAACCTAAAATTTGTCTTTTGAACCTGCAATTTTGACTGAACGATAAACAAATTAAAGAGTGGTGCAAGGAATGGTGTATGCTTATTTATAAACACAGGGGTTACCGTTATGCTGGATGATTGTTAGAGAAGAAGTCATAGAGGTTTAATGCGGATAACAGTAATAGCAGTGGATACCAGTATAGTGGAATGGATAATGGTAAGGGAGTGGACGTATCAGAACAATTACAGGTGGTGGGAGGCAATTATGCATCAGGATATGGACGTTGGCGGGAAGTGCATAAGAATGTTGGCGGATAGGTGGTATTCAGAGGAGGTGGGCGA